>JAWZYT010004579.1:15000-25000 GCA_034508575.1 Petrolisthes manimaculis
ACTCCCCATAACTAATATTGTATCAGTATGGATGGTCTGGTGGAAGGAAGTGTTGACAGTGTTATGAAGTTATACTATGTTCAAAACTTGTGTTCCATTTTCCTCTATCTATCTGTCTCTATTTCTATCTACATCTTTATATCTATACTTATTTCTATCTATCTTTATCTATCTCTATTTCTATCTATCTCTTATCTGTCTATCTATCTATCTATCTATTTCCATCTATCTAAGCATAAGAGGCCAGCAGAACACAAATTTTAAACAGACTTTAGTACACTCGTGATACATAAACCCTGACCAGAACTGCAAGCACCACACACACACACACACACACACACATACCCTGCATTCGAACTCAGCATCTATAGGTGTACTGGGTGGGGGAAATGAGCAATACCAGGCGATTCGAAGCTTTCTGTTCCTCACACTCTAAGTCAGAAATTATGTATCACGAGTGTACAATGTTTACAAGTCCTCTGTTCGTACTGTGTTGGTAAATCTGGAGTGTCTCTGATTTCTCCAAACTATTCCAAGCAACAGGCCAACAATTTTTTTTTAGTATGGTCCTGTTTCCTGGAATTTTATGGAGGAATCAAGGTGCTCTAATGTACAGTCGTCCTCAGGAATGCGTATACACCACTTTGACATCAAGGGTTCGAATACCTAGAGACAGTGAATGAACACACAATGAGATCTCCTTTGAAATGACTTCGTTGGTGAAATTGAACTGTTCGAAGCATCAACCAAACCAGTACACTTATTATTAGTGCTCCTGACTGTACAGATAATTTTCCAACACCATATATATATACATTATCATCCCCCATTTTTTTCTTCCAAAGTATATATTTTAAAAACCTCTCTATATACATTATCATCCCCCCAATTTTTTTTTTTACCAAAGTATATATTTTACAAACTTTCTAGACTTTCACAACAAAATAATTTATACCAACAACTATTCCAGAGTTGTCGTGAAAGAAACCATCCATTTTACTGCACCACCAAGTTAACCTTTTACTGTAACTTTGGTCCATTTTTCTTCGTTCATTATTTTGATGGCATGGGAGTATACAGTATTATGTATGATCTTCACTATCCCAGTTAAGGACATGCATGAAACACACACACACACACACATGAAACACACACACACATGAAAAACACACACCACACACATAAAACACACACACACACACGAAACACACACATGAAACACACACACACACATGAAACACACACACACACACACATGAAACACACACACACACACACACATGAAACACACACACACACACACACACATGAAACACACACACACACACACACATGAAACACACACACACACACACACACACACACACACACGTTGGGAAGTAGGGAGTATAGAGGCGACACATCCTATTCTACACATGTTTAATAAGTGTGTCTGTTTCTCATGTCTGCAACTGTACGTGAAAGTAAAATTTCTTAAAATATAAAAATGTTAATAGTTGAAGCATAATTATGAAAAAAAAATAATTGTATGTGTGTATTGTGTATGCAAGGAGAAGCACTTACTATACTGACAGGTGTATTAATTTTTACATGTATTCATTCACACTATGCATGGAGCCACACTTAAAAAAATACATATATGAATACGTAATAATATACATTTGCAAATACACACACACACACACACACACACACACATACACACACTTACACCTTTCATATTAATCTTAAATGAGTTCTGCATTCAAATATGGTCAGAGAAGACACACACACACACACACACACTCTCTCTTTCTCTCTCTCTTTCTCTCTCTCTCTCTCTCTGAGGTGGGTGGGTGGGTGGGAGGGAAAGGGAGACTAGTTCAGATCATGCATATATTCTTACATACAACCCTTGCACACACACACACACACATCCCACCCAGCCTACACACACACACACACACACACACACACAGACACACACCACCCAGCCTACACACACACACACACACACACACACAGGAGTAAGGGGAGGCACTCGGGGTGGTAGGATGGGACCAAGTAAGTGATATATATTCGTGGTGTGGCTCCAGGCTGCTCCTCTGCATAAGTTACCGGCCAATATACTCCCCTCACAAGAATTCCTCGAAACAAAATCTGGATGAATGATAAATGTGAAGGAAGACAAAAAAAAAAAAAAAAAAAAGTTGGGATTTGAGGCAAAAAAAAAATTGGGATTATAGGCAAAAAAAAAAACAAGGTTGGGATTGGAGGAAAAAAAAAATAAAGGGTTGGATTGGAGGCAAAAAAAAAAACATCACAGGGTTGGGATTGGAGGCAAAAAAAAAAACAAGGTTGGGATTGGAGGCAAAAAAGAAAAAAAAAACTGGGTTGGGATTGGAGGCAAAAATAAAATAGGGTTGGGATTATAGGCAAAAAAAAAAAAAAAAAAAAAAGTTGGAATTGAAGGCAAAAAAAAAATAAGTTGGAATTGAAGGCAAAAAAAAAAAATATATATATATATATATATATATTTTTTTTTTTTTTTTTTTTTTTTTTGCCTTCAATTCCAACTTTTTTTTTTTTTGCCTTCAATTCCAACCTTTTATATGTACACAATAAGGCAAGTGCTGTATGCCACAATCATAAGATAATAAACAGGTAAACAGACTGCCTGCCTAAGACCCTGTACACAAGATAAGCAGAGGGCAGATATTAGTAATAAACAGTGTGAGTCACAGTGGTACCCATGTGAGAGTAGGGAGAGAGTAGAAAGGAGAGTAGGGAGAGAGAGTAAGAGAGTCAAATAATCAAGGAATGGTCACAAGGAGATATGCCCAAATACACAGATAATATAAACTGATTAGTGTAGCAGGAGGGGGTAGGACTAAGAACACGAGGACTATACCTCATGACCACATGACAACCAGACACGTAACTTTCCTACCACATGACCCACGTGGCATCCGGCCACGTAAGCATGACAACACACAGTAATAATTGTATCTAAAGACAACTGACAACTCAAGTGAAATTGTATATAAACAGTGACACTTACCTAATAGGTAGGATTCTTAAACTTGCTCCCTTAGGGCTATTATATACTTGTCTCGCCAAGAGAGACCACTACTATATCAGAAAAGAAGCACATCAATATCATTCCCTGTCTGTGTGTGTATAGAGATATAAGTGTAAATAAATGAACTTTCCATGTTACAACTGTGAAGTCAATTACCTTAGAAAACACCCACGTCTACACTAACTAACTAATAATAATAACAAGACTACAAGTACCAAGAAGCAAATACAAATAAGTTACCAGAACTTGAACGAGTTACAGCCTAACAGGACTGGTACATTATGGTGGCAGCAGTGGTTGCAATAACAAGATTGCAAAGGAGTTAACTTCCAGGGAGTACAGTGAATAACATAGTTCAAGGACAAGTTGAAGATTTTACTTGTAAACTTCTCTCAGGTAATTTCTTCTCACGACCTCTATAAACGAGGGAGATAAACCACAAATTCATCACCTACAAGACACCTACTTCAACATAACTGCAACTAGACCTACAACGGGACCTCATCTACTTCACAACAATCAATCATCACTACCCCAGGCGTCCCTGTACGTAAATTCTCTCGTAAGGACAACGCCATCCCTTCATCACTACCCATGAGCGTCCCTGGAACGTAAGGACGTCATCACTTCACCACTACCCATGAGCGTCCCTGGAACGTAAGGACGTCATCACTTCACCACTACCCATGAGCGTCCCTGGAACGTAGGACAACGTCATCACTTCATCATCTCCATTCTCCAAGCTGACACCTTGCTACGTAAATTCTCTCGTAAAAGGCAAGTCAACATTCATCATCTTCACTCCAAGAACGACTACTAGTGTGTTAGTGTGCGAGCTACTCATCACCACGACTGGCCAGAACACCCCACCTAGACGTCAACTCGTCGTCATCATCATCGTAGCAACTAAAGTACTAAAAGTAGGTACACATTACATGTACATTACATTATTTTTCACTTGTCTACGAACATGTTAGGATAAAATTAGGTTTCCTCATTAAAGCCCAGAAAGAAAGAAAAAAGTGCCAAATTAAAACAAAGTGAAGAATTCTTCCCCATTAATCTAAAGGTATCGCAATAACTTCGAATATCCCTGATAATGATTCAATATCCTCTGAGCTAGATTCCCCTGCCTCCCTAAAAAGTCTCGTTGTGGTGCCAACACATACGAGTACATTTTCTTCTTCTCCAACCATAACCCCATTAAAAACTCAATCTGTCTATTATATCATCCTGTATTATCACTAACAATGACTACTCCTCTACAATCTCCTATCGTCTCTGCTCATCATCTAACAAATACTGATTCCACTGTCTCTTCTATGCTAACAATGAAACTCTTACCTACCACCATTTCTCATGTAAAGCATTTTAAGGGAGATAATCCAAGATATGGGATTCATCTCTTCTTGCATCATTTGGAGAAGATATTTTGCAAAGCGAATATAGAGCAGGACGAACATAAAATAGCATTGGTAAGAGAGTATATTGCACAGGTTAGTCCAGCCAGTTCTAGGTTAAACACAAGTGCTTTTTCTAATCCAAAGAATTTAACGTCATATGCCACATTTAGACAGTCACTTATTGATGTTTATGGGGGTGGTAAAGTACATAAATCGTTCACAAGGGTTCAAAGAATGATTAAAAGAAAGGCAAACAAAATAAATACAAGGGAACTAGCAAAAGCACTTGCATCAGCAGGATCGCTAGAATTATATTCAAAGAAATCTCGCATCATACATCATGTATTACATATTACTCACTCCAGGGATAAGAAGAATTATAATTTTGATACCATAACTCAAAGGGAATCACACAGACAACGTTGCAAACATTGTAACGAAGATAAGCATAAGACCAGTGAATCTGATAGTAATAAATATACAGGAAATTATCAAGGGAAATCAAAGCATAAATACTGTCATTCACATGAGTCAAATTCGTATTCCTTAAATGAACACATGATCCTTAACAAAAGGAAACAAAGCTTGCACAATCGCAACATGATGTATGAAACGAGACCACCACGATATTAAAGTGGCATCAATAATCACATAAGTAAATAAATACTGCCCTGTCGTCGTAAATACCTATAATATAATAATAATCCCTGTCTAAGTATCACATACTAATATTTCATTAATGATAGACACAGGAACAGCAGTTTCCTTGTTATCGGATAATTCCTTTAACAAATTTGTGCAACTTAGATCCCCAGCGGGTTTTATAAACTAAGATTGAACAGGTGATATAAAATTGTCACATATGACAAATAATAAATGAACAGGTATTAGGGACACTAAACCCTTCCTGTACGGTTAGACAAAAACTAACCAAATACACATAATAATATGCCCTAAACATAAAATAATACATTTTAGGTATTAATGTATTTTAATACAGGATTGTCCAGGCCAAAATATAAGTCCATAAATATGTATTGAAAAACAAACAAACAAAAAAAAACGGGAACTATTACATTATCATAAAGGCCTACTGCACATAATACTATATTACCACTAAATTTCGTCCATAAATTGAAGGTAGAGCTTCCATCTCATGTTACAACCACATATTAGTGTTCTATCCTTAGTAGAGTCTGGGAAAATAACCTGGGAATGTATCTACTTTCACTAATGTAAATGATAATAATATTGCTACTATCTATATCTTTAAGAAATCAACTACCAATAATCAGGTAAAGAAAATGACATATTTATATGATCTGTACAAGATGGAAGTTAGACTAAAAACCACAAGAAATATGATATCAATATTAACCGAAGAGTTAAAGGATAATCATATAAGGGAGAACCTTAGAAAATTGGTCAGGAAACGATATTTTCTAATTTATCGTGATAATTTTATTAATATACTAGCCACATATCAAAATGCGATTGCCCTACCTGGTAACATTTTTAGGAATAACCTATTTATAAATAAGCATATAGGCGACCATACCTTATACTAGACAGAAAATTATAAATGATAAATGAAATGTTGGATGAAAGTATTATTAAGATTTTAACTCCCCCTTTTAACAGTCAAATGTTTTTGGTTTCAAAAATGATGGTGAATTTAAGCCAGTACTTCTTACAGAGATATAATGCTACAAATAAATATAAATATCCCCTCCCTCCTTTAAGGATGTTTTCTCTAACATTGCTCAAACAAAACATATTAAAATTGGTCAGTGGACACTGGCAAGTAGCATTATATAATAATACATTTAATACGTCCCATGGTTATTATGAATACATTCGTAGACCATTTGGGTTACGTAATGCTCAATCAACATTTAAGCATATGCTAAATTTTCGTGTTAGTGTTATTAATAACGTAGTCATCGCTTACCCAGACAATTTGATTATTTTTCTAATAAGGTACGATCACAATATTTAACAATAAGGAAGGTTAAATAGACATTGCATTAGGTAGGCCTCAAACTTTAAATATATATGTTTCATTATATTACCAGGATATTATAATGATAAGGTTATACATTAACCACCACTGGGCTCCATACACAATAGCATAAAATACGAACAATGACAGTCAACTAACGTAAAATCACTCTTGAGTTTATGTTCGTATATAGAGAATCATTATAAAGACATTTTTCCCATTTAACAAACACACTAAATAATCTCCTCAGGAGAGTGACAGATGTGTATGGAAGTCAGAAAAGTTAATAAAGGTTAATTAATGTCTGCTCCAATTAATGCATTTCCATATATATAATAATAATAATACATAATAATAATATCACGTGTACAGATGCTTCTTCAGTAGACTTAGGCACTGTACTTAGGTAAGATATAGCTAAGTTCTATGTCAGGTATGTACTTATGCATAACGAATATTTAATGCACAGCAAACTTGTTACTCTGTAACAGACCAGGAACAATTAACAAATAATGTTAGGGGCAATCCGTACTTTTAGAAAATCGTATTAGGCTATCCTTTACAAATACTCGTGAATCACTAATATATTCTTGGCTTACTATAATCTCAAACCTTAGCGTGAAAATTAGACAAATATTATCGAACCATTAAGGAATTTCTCCCACATATTGTTATTAACTACCTTCCAGGATGATTAGATAAAATAACAAATCCCTTAAACAATCATCTTGTCATTTACTTCCGAAGTCACTCATGGACGTGGTAAACATGCATAAACATTAGCAATTTCTATGCTAAAATATACTAAGACATTATTTAACTCTGAGGATGAAACTAATGGACGAGAAGTACAGTCACTTAAATAATTTTCCCTTTATGATAAGATTTTTACAAAAAAAAAAAAAAAAAAAAAAAAAAAAAAAACTTAGTAAAAGTGACTTACAAACCAATGAAAGTGATACATTAAATAATGCTTCCCTCAGTGTTAATTACCCTTTTATCAAAATGCAACAGGACATCCTGGGAGAGAATATCAAAACAATCTCCATATAATATACTATTAACATAAACTATGGGCAGATGAAAAAACATATACAGTATATCGCTCAGTGCGAAACATACAATGCTCCATGACAGGAATATAATCCTGGACGAATCAGGAGACATAATAAGAATAATTCTACTTTCCTTACCAATTACAAATCAGGGCATAAATAAACTATTACCTATGGTTAACCATTTTTCTAAATATTTAGTGGCGGCACCACTACATGATAAAAACCGCAAATAATACGTGCACATATATCTAATCCCAAATTATTATATGCTCATATACATGTCCCGATATTATAAAGATATCTAATTTCTACTAATTTGAAACAAACGTTTTTATAACCATATCTCCCCATATCTCCCAGCAGCTAATGGGTAACAATACGGCAAAACCGTAAAATACTACAAGTACTTGGTGGCACAGAAACAATGGAAATCCCTCCACATGGAAAGACTGCATCAAAAAAAAATGACAGTCTATGAATACTACAAAACGTTGAAATAAAAGAAAAAAACTCCTCAGGAAATACTATATGGCGTACAAGAAACGTCTTTCATATAATTATATGAGATAACAATTGCCACACAGAAGCCAGGCTACAACAAGGACAACTTCGCTGAACAACAGTGAGTTGCAGTTCAACAATTTCATCATGATGTACAAGCAATTTACGGGCTTGCAAGGAACAAAATGCGTAATCGCCTACACAAGAAATCTACACAAGCAATTTACGGGCTTGCAAGGAAAAAAATGCGTAATCGCCTACACAAGCAATTTTCGGGCTTGCAAGGAAAAAAATGCGTAATCGCCTACACAAGCAATTTACGGGCTTGCAAGGAAATAATGCGTAATCGCCTACACAAGCAATTTTCGGGCTTGCAAGGAAAAAATGCGTAATCGCCTACACAAGCAATTTTCGGGCTTGCAAGGAAAAAAATGCGTAATCGCCTACACAAGCAATTTACTGGCTTGCAGGAATAAAATGCGTAATCGCCGGTCTAATAAAGCAAATAATTCAAATGTTCACTCCAGGTGATACATAAAATAATACGGGTACCCCACCGATCGAAGTTTAAAACTTCACACAGTCATATCTTTAGTAGGTAATAAACTTATAATAAAGAATATTTTTACCAGGCGGATGATATTGTATATGTAAACAGGATAAAGAGATTGGTAAAGCGCGCAAAACCATCCAAAATAAAACCAATCCATATCACTGAAACATAACAATTTCCTCTTCTTAGTAAATTTATCCCTACTATATACTATATACTATATACTATATAATAAAATAATCAATTACAAACATAAATCCGATCGGTTTACTATGAAATAAAATAATATTTCTTTTTACAGATGTGGCCCAAATCAACCAAAATGGATAATAATTTTTGTCTCTACTCTCAACAGCTCCAGGCTCAGACGAGGAACACAAAGCAGTACAAATGACGTCTTCAATCCGAGAGCTCTCCTATACAATTTTATTAACAAGCAGATGAAAAGAAAAGAAAAATAAATAAACTAATGGTGACAAATGATATAATCACTATTTCTTACTCTTTACAGATTTTATCCCAGTGAGCAGTGGCTACAGCTACAAGTATTTACTGATACACTAGTTTATTTGACAGGTATCACACAAATGGAATCCAGCGACTAAGGTAATATTGTTCGCTTATTATACAAAATATATAATGGCTTGAGCCATCACCACAGCCCAGAGCGTGGTTGGGAAAATTTTTACGTGTATTTGCGTGAACATTATTTGGTACTGCTTACATAGTGGTATACACATATATCCTATAAAATAAAGGATTATGAGACAAACTGTTGCATATAGTGGTAAGTGTAACAGGTAAAAAGCATTGCACAGATATTAAATACGAATTATAGAGCTTTACTTTACCATTAAAAAGAAAATATTCACATATACTTAGTAGGCTTCTATTTACTTCTGCGAGAAGCAGGAAGCTGTATTACGAGTACAGAAACTTAGAAAGAAAGTACAACCATTTATTAGGAGAGTATTTACTGCGGGTAAGATAAGATTAACTCATACATAATAACTAACATGCAAAGGAAAAATCAGTGTGAAGTACTATCTTACCAAATATCTTTCTTCCACCTATTTGAAATATTATTTAAAATAGTGCGTAGTATTTTAATACAAGAGTATATACTCATTATTATTCCCATAGAAGGTAAAGTATTATTCACAAGCTACGCACTTCAAGAATTCCCAATGAAAATAGAAATAATCTTTTAATGTTCAAATTTCCTCCAAGAAGTATTATACTTAGTGATGATGTCATCAATGACACACACTCCTCAAGTACCATGTTGCATGTCCTTATTTATATGTTGGTCCTGCATAAATATTGGCAAGTATTCCTCCAAAGGATGCGAAATCTCCACTTGCTTTAAAGCAATTCAGGCACTATATGCATGTAATTCATATCTATTACTAATCAAACCTC
>JAWZYT010004579.1:30000-37500 GCA_034508575.1 Petrolisthes manimaculis
TGTGTGCAGTGAAGGGGCAAGGCAGGGGAAGGAAAATGAAGGGAGGATAGGGACAGACAAGGTGCAAGGCAGGGGACAGGGAAGGGAGGATAGAGACAGGAAGTGCATGGATTGAGGGAGGGAAGAGAAAGGGAGACAAAGAAGGTGCAAGGCAGGGGAAGGGAAGTGAAGGGAGGATAGGGACAGAGAAGTGCATGGATGGAGGGAAGGGAAGGGAAGGAGGGTGGGACGGAGGAGAGGGTTCAAGGATGGAGAGGAGGGAGGAAAGGAAAGAAGTGTAGAGCGCTTTGTGTGAGGGGTGGATTGTTGGAAAGTGCTCTGTTCTATATAGTCATTTCCGAAAGACATTAATACTGCATACAAAAGTCACATATCCTGTTGGTCAATAATAAATGTTCTTTGTTTACATTCGAGGGGCCAGACAGGACTTTAAAATCTCTATACCACATGTACAGTACGCGTGTTTGATGCATGGGTCACTTTTGGATCAGTTGCATCTATCTCGATATTCCAAACAACATGCCCACTGTTATTCGTGTTCATCCGGCGGCACTGTCTTCTGTCATTCTTTGGAGGAATCAAGGTACTCTAATATACCAAAAACAAACTACTATCTCCTTAACCAAAAAGTCTTAAAAAAAAAAAAAAAAAAAAAAAAAAAAAAAAAAAAAAAAAAAAAAGACTAGCTGAGGAAACCGATTGCAATTTCACCAAGTTATGAAAATGATAAAATGGGCTACAATTACCAGAGGCTGAAGGAAGGAAGGAAGGGAGGTAAAGGTGAATGTGAAGGTCAACACTATGTCCCAACACCAATATTTCAAGGCCTTTGTGGTTTGGTTGTCTATTCTGGCACTGGGAGGCTCGTGACTCAAGATACACTCAACTCTTATTAAAGGGAAAATTCTCGTTCTTGTTTAAAGGGAAAATTCTCGTTCTTGTTTAAAGGGAAAATTCTCGTTCTTGTTTAAAGGGAAAATTCTCGTTCTTGTTTAAAGGGAAAATTCTCGTTCTTGTTTAAAGGGAAAATTCTCATTCTTGTTTAAAGGGAAAATTATCTTTCTTGTTTAAAGGGAAATTTCTCGTTCTTGTTTAAAGGGAAAATTTTCGTTCTTGTTTAAAGGGAAAATTCTCTTTATTTTTGTGGGTGAAGGGGAAGCTCTGTGATTCCTCCAAAACTATGCCAGGAAACAGACCACCTTGATATTACTTTCATTAAATCAAGGGATGTGTTTTGTGGCACAGTGTGGAGGAATCAGTAGTCCTTCAATTTACACACACGAAAATAATACAAAAAAAAAAAATGAAAAAAAAAATAAAAAAAAATGCTCCCCAAATTTAAAGGGTTCCTGTGACTGACTAAATAAAACTTTCCCAACTCGATGCCTTAATGAATTACTTATATTATTATTATTATTATTGGGGTTCGAAATGGAGCAACTGATTCCTCCAAACTCTTCCATGCAACAGATCACCATCATTTTTGTTAAGCTGGTCCTGTTTCCTGGCATATTTTGGAGGAATCAAGGAATATAGGAAGGGCGATAATAGCGATAAGAAAAGCTAATAATATATAAATGTGGAATCAATAAATAAAACATAATTAGCAGCGAGAATATTTTTTTTGTTTTTTTCAATTTTTCGTATGGCCAGGAAAACATAATAAAACATAATTAGCAACGAGAAGATATATTTTTTTTTTCAATTTTTCGTAAGGCCAGGGAAACATAATAAAACATAATTAGCAACGAGAAGATTTTTTTTTTTTTTTTTTTTCAATTTTTCGTAAAGCCAGGAAATTATATGCAAGGTTTCCAAGAAGAGAGGCAAATAGCGATGGAAAAGTGAATGGCATTGCAACCACTCTCAGGTTCTGCACTGTAAACACTCGTAAGCCTTATCACCACTTGCTATAGAAGGGTTCCAGGTAAAGATGTGTGGAAAGAGAGAGAGAGAGAGAGGGGGGGGGGGGGAAAGAAGAGAGATGTAGAAAGAGAGAGAGATGGTTGGGTAGAATAGAAGGAAAGGGAGAGAAAATGAGAGATATAGAAAGAGAAGAGGGTTGGGGAGAAAAGAAGGAGAGGGAGAGAAAAAGAGAGATGTAGAAAGAGAGAGAGGGTTTGGGAGAAAAGAATGAGAAGATGGGAAAAAGAGAGAAAGATAGGGAGAGGGGGAAGGGAAGTAAAGAATGGGAAGATGGGAAAAAGAGAGAAAGATAGAGAGAGGGGGAAGGGAAGAAAAGAATGAGAAGGTGGGAAAAAGAGAGAAAGATAGGGAGAGGGGGAAGGGAAGTAAAGAATGGGAAGATGGGAAAGAGAGAGGGGGAGGGAAGGAGAAGGAGAGAAAGAAAGAGAGAGAGAGAGAGAGGTTTAAAGTTAAAGAGATGAATAGGTGAGAGGAGATAATGAAGATGATGAGTTAAGAGGTAGGGGAGTGAGATGAGGAGGAGGATGAGAACAACATACGAAAAACGAGAAATTAGTGAAATGACGAGAGAAATGACCACGAGAAAATGACTGAGACGAGAAACTATTAAAATGAAAATGACTCAGGAAGAAGGAGAAATGAGTGAAATTACGAGAAAATGACAAAAGAAGAAAAATATTAAAGTGAAAATGACTCAGGAAGAAGGAGAAATGAATGAGATGACGAGAAAATGATGACAAAAGAAGAAAAAGTATTAAAGTGAAAATAACACAGGAAGAATTAAGGATGAATGTGTAAGAACGAAGAAAGGGACTGACTGATATGAGGACAGGTCGAGGAGAGAGTGAGAGAGAGAGAGAGAGAGGGAGAGAGAGAGGTGTCGTAACCAACCCACCCAGTCTGTCCTTTTGTGTGCTCTGCCATTCAAAACATTAATTAGCACTATTGTTAAGCCCTTGTGTTCGACCTGACAATGGGATCCAAGTTTGCCTCCTCCCTCTCTCTACCCAAACTCACCCAACCCACCTACCTAATCAACCCAAACCCACCCAATCAACCCACTCACCCACCCACCCACCCAATCAACCCAACCAACCCAACCTTCCCCTTCCACGACTCTACCTTCCTGCTTATCTACTTTCCTACCAATCTACCTTCCTGCCTATCTAAATACCTACCTACCTACCTACTTACCTACCTACCTACCTACCTCCCTCCCTCCCTCCCTCCCTACCTCCCTCCCTACCTCCCTCCCTACCTACCTCCCTACCTACCTACCTACCTACCTACCTACCTACCTACCTACCTGTCTTATCTCTTCCATCGAGGTCTCTAAGAGTTCATAATTATCACGTTTTAAAATGAGCCTTACGTAATAGTCACGTTTAAGGGGGTACGGGAGTAGGGGACAGGCTTGGGGGAGTGTTTGGGGGGTGCGGGAATAGGGGGACAGGCTTGGGGGATTGTTTGTGGGGTGTGGGAATAGGGGGACAGACTTCGGGTGGGTCGAAAGCCTCATGTCCCCTATTCCCGCATCCCTCCTAATCCCCACCCCCAAGCCTGCCCCCCTACTCCCACCCCCCCCTAACCCCACCCTCCCAAGCCTGCCCCCTCATTCCCGCACCCCCTTAATAGTCTCCTTCATCTGACCCATTCTTCCCTGTTTACAAATGCACGACAAATAATGTAATAATTATTCATATACCACTTAATTCCTAATCTGAAAAGAGTAAACGTGTATTTTTTGTGTATGATTTGTATATATGTAAAATAAGTGTATAATTTGTATATACGTAAAATAAGTGTATAATTTGTATATATGTAAAATAAGTGTATAATTTGTATATATGTAAAATAAGTGTATAATTTGTATATATGTAAAATAAGTCTATAATTTGTATATATGTAAAATAAGTGTATAATTTGTATATATGTAAAATAAGTGTATAATTTGCAGCTGTTTCTTGTATTAGATTTGTGTGTCTACCATTTTTGTTTTCCTTCTTTACATTTTATTATTTTTATTTCTTTTCTCTTAACTTTTTTCTTTTACTTTTTTTTTTTTTTTTGGGGGGGGGGGGTCCGCCATTCTGTTGTAAGAGTTTAATCAAGAATTCCTGAAGGGGGAGAAGAGGCATGAATGGCCCGAGTTAATGTTGGCGAGTGATGTTATGTTTGCGATCCGTTTCCCGAGACGCTAAAAATATTAATGTTATGTCTTGTTGATGAATATAATACGTCTTCGTGAACATCATACATATATATATACAGTACACTCTTCGTGATACATAATTTCTGACCAGAGTGTGAGGAGCAGAAAGTTTCGAATCGCCTGGTACGACTATCTCGCCTCTATACATACATACATACAGTACATACATACACAGTGTCTCATCCTATACCCTTCATCAGTCCTATTATCATTATAGAACATTACTCTCTCACCTCTATACATACATACATACATACATAGCTTCTCATCCTATACCCTTCATCAGTCCTATTATCATTATAGAACATTACTCTCTCACCTCTATACATACATACATACACAGCGTCTCATCCTATATACACCCTGTCTATCTATGCTCAGTGAAGGGGGGGTCCCGTCCCCGTTTCAGGTGTGTCTGTTGTTTCATAATGTCCGCAACTATACCTCCAGACTCCCTCATTAACCTCACGTACAAACGACATTATTATAATAACTCTTGCTGTAATTTGTGGCGAGCGAGGCGACTTCCGTGTCTCCGGCCGAGTTGCTGTGGCGGTGGTAGTGGTGATGGTGGTGGTGGTGGTGGTTTTAGTAGTGTTGTTGTTGTTGTTGTTGTTTTAGTAGGGGTGTGTGTGGTTGTTTTGGTGGTGGTGGTGTGGTTGTTGTTGTGGTGTTGTGGTGGTGGTGGTATTGTAGATGTTGTTGTTGTGGTGGTGGTGGTGTAGTTGTTTAAGTTGGGGTGGTGTTGTGGTTGTTTTGGTGGTGATGATGATGATAGTAGTCGTTCTCTTAGTGGCGGTGGTGGTATTAGTGGTAGTTGTTCTCGTAATGGTAGTGTTAGTTGTGCTCGTAGTGGTGGTGGTCCAGGTAAGGTGCCGAGAGAGGCATGTAATTTGCGATATTGTCACCACCAATGTCTCCTTTCTGTAACTGCGTCCTTACCATTACTGCCTGCCCCCCTGCCTGCCTGCCCTTCTTAATTGTCCCTCGCCTCAGTTACATATCCAGGTGGTCTCAAAACAAACAAAAATCTGGGAACACTGGTCCTTGAATTATATGGTCTGTTCTCACTCTCACACTCACAGTTAGCACCACAGTATAATATTAAATCATCATCTCGACCATGTTATTTACCACATGTGTTCTGGACTTTGTGATATTTTATGATTATTATTGTATTTGGAGATTCTGGAGCGACTGATTCCTTCATTCCTTCAGACAATTCCAAGCAATAGGCTACACACACACACACACACACACACACACACACACACACACACACGCAAAGACTTGAGAGAGAACAGCAGTCATCAAGAGGAATATTTTCACTCTGTTGGCCCACACCCTGCCTGGCCCTCAGTATAATAGTCACGGATGTATGTATGTATGTATGTATGTATGTATGTATGTACAGTATGTTTGTATGTATGTATGTATGTATGTATGTATGTATGCATGTATGTATGTATGTATGTATGTATGTCTGGTGTGGAGGGGGCCGGGTGAAATGAGGCTGAGGGTCATGAGGGTACGTGAAAAGAACAAAACTACTTGGTGTACGAAGAAGAGGAAATGAACGTCTGTGTGGAGGAGGAGGAGGAGGAGGAGGAGGAGGAGGAGGAGGAGGAGAAGGTGGTGAAGAAGGAGAAGGAAGAAGAGGAGGAGGTCGACGAGGAGGATATGGTGAAGAGCATTTTCAATTATCTCTTCTCGTACTGAGTTTGCTGATACATGTAAATAACATTAGGTATAAATATCATTAGGTATATATAACATTAGGTATATCATGTTATTTTCCATGTCTGCACCTCCTTTGATCTTGAAAAATCTATATTGCTAAACACCACCAGAGGAACGGTACAACAATGAGCTAACCAACAACAGCTAACCAAGACCCTATAAAACCTGATTGTAGAAGGAATAACAACAAAGGTAGTTTACATGGATCGTAATATTGTAGTCTAATTAGCGTACCATATTGTGAACTTTACGGCGTGATTCACTTTACTTTTTATCCATGACGACTGGTGAACAAACAGACAATAACCGTGTTTATAAAATATAGGATATGTGGGAAGCAAGGATAATGTTGTGTACGTACATAGCTCTGTAATGCCTTGAGCAATATAATGGTGGGGAAGAATAGCCCCTGCTTCTCGTTACAATTGTCTGGTGCAGTTTCAAATAAGATGGTGAAAGTGGTGTGTGTTGTGGGCAGTGTTGGAAGGAAGGACGAGATGGCTATTGTTGTCGACCCGGTGTGGACGAGAGGAAACCGAGGTGGATGTCGTGTCGTTTTGTAATCTCCCACGAGTATTCAGGAATTTAGAATTGTGTTTACCTTGCCACACCAGACCTTACGTGGATATACGTATATGTATATAGTTTATATAAACAGAATAGCGGCACAACAATATCCATCAGGTCGTACGTAACCTTTACTCAAACTAAATTCTACAGCACATCTTTTCCAAACTCCAAACTCAAGCATTTCCTTAAGTTGACGTTTCGACCCAGTAGTGTGAGTGAAATGGAGGAGAATGAATAGGGAATGAGTTTGTTGGCCTGCTGCCGGCGGAGACTTTACTTGAAGGGTGGAAGTTTAATTTTTACCTGGGCGTGTTTGTAGTTTAGTTGAACTTTGTGCCCGGCTTGACTTTATCTTTAGGTAGAGTTGAGAGTGGTTGGGGGGGCACGTTCACACTTAAGGTCAAGTTGAATAAACCGTGAGAAGAGGCAGCGAGGGAGAGGGAGAAAGAGAGAGACAGAGAGAGGGGGAGAGAATGAGTGAGAGAGAGAGACAGACAGACAGACAGACAGACAGACAGACAGACAGACAGACAGACACAGACAGGGAAAGTATGATGGAGGGAGAGAAGAGGATATAGCAAAATGTGAGAGAGGTTCAAAATGATGTATAGGGAGAAGTTGGAAAAGAATAAGAGGGATTGTGAAACGTATACGAGGAGGAAGTGGGAAGTGAAGATAATGCAAGGGAAGACAGGAGGAGGGAAAGAATGGGAGAAAGGAAAGTGTACAAATGAGAAAGTGTGATGATGAGAGTAGAGAAGGAAGGAAGGAAGGAAGGAAAGAAGGAAGGAAGGAAGGAAAAAATGAAGGAAAGGGAAGGAAGGAAGGAAGGAAGGAAGGAAAAAAGGAAGAAAGGAGGGAAGGAAGGATGGAGGAAGAAATTATGCCTGAATATGTTGAAATAAGAGGAAAGAATAAAAAAAAAATAGGGAACATGCGAGAAGGGATGACGAAGTAGGAGAGGGCGAAGGAGACAGGAATTAAGGTGAACCCAAGAAGGAATGGAGGAGAGGAAAGAAGAGATAAAAGCAAAAGAGGAAGAAGGAGAATAT
>JAWZYT010004579.1:45000-46171 GCA_034508575.1 Petrolisthes manimaculis
AAGGAAGGTAGGAAACAGGAAGATAAAAGAAAAATTCAACAAGAAAGATGTAACACACACAAGATAGAAAGATGTAACTAACTTTTTTAATTATAATATTTGGCTTAAAGTAAGTGAAAAGAGGGAAAAAGAGGAGAGAGAGAGGAGATGGTGATAATGAGAAAGAAAGTAAGAGGAGAAGAGATTAGGAAGGAAATGGAGAGAAAAGGAGATAAATAGTAGGGAGAAGAGAGGAGGAAAAGAAAATGAGATTGGAAAGGGAAGTGAGAAGAGAGAGAAGTAGGAGAAGAGAGAATAATAATAATAAAAGAAGAACTGGAGGAAAGAGAAAAGAGAAGAAAAGAGAACGGAAGGGAAGTGAAATGAAATGGAGAAGAGAGGAGAAGAAAATAGGAGGAAAGTAATAGAAGAGTAAAAGAGAATAAAGAAATAAATATAGATAGATAGATAAATACTTGAGAAAGAGAATAGGAGGAATGTAAAATAAAAGTAAAATAGAATAAAGAAATAAAATATAGATAGATAGATAAATACTTGAGAAAGAGAATAGGAGGAATGTAAAAGAAGAGTAAAAATATAAATTAATAAATAAATAAAATATACTGGTAGAAAATCCGTCAGTGTCATGAATCAGAAAGGAAAAAAATAACCTTCTCTCACATTTGATGACACGATATGCAGTTTTTATTTCACCTAACGACAGACGATTTTATTCAGGGGAGAGTAGACCCCAGGCATGCATGAGGAATACATACTATGCTTCTCCTACACACACACACACACACACATACATATACATACATCCATCCTTCTCCTCCTACTCCTTCTCTTTCTCTTTCTCCTTTTCTTCTTCCTCTTTCTCCTTCCTTCTCCTCTCCTTCTCCTCATCCATCTACTATTTCATTTTGTCTTCATGTCATTCTCTATTCATGAATGTGTAGCTCACCTTCTGTTCTTCACCATCTTTCTTCCACCTCCTATTTTTTCTTCTCCTCAATATTCACATCTTTCTTTCGACCCTCCTCCTTCCTCCTCCTCTTCCGCCTCTTCCCCCGTCCCCTTCTCTCCTCTTCCGCCTCTTCCCCCCCACCCCCCACCCCTTCCTGCCCCCCCCCACCGGACTGCATGCATGTGTGGGGCAGCTAATGAGCCTGATGTTGCGGGAGTACAG
>JAWZYT010004580.1:0-84857 GCA_034508575.1 Petrolisthes manimaculis
GCCTGAAAATTGAAATTTTTCTAGCACGGTACAAATCGACTTTTTGGGCCAAAAAAACGTGTTTTTGCATTTTTTTTGCCTGAAAATTGAAATTTTTCTAGCACAGTACAAATCGACTTTTTGGGCCAAAAAAACGTGTTTTAGCATTTTTTTTGCCTGAAAATTGAAATTTTTCTAGCACAGTACAAATCGACTTTTTGGGCCAAAAAAACGTGTTTTTGCATTTTTTTTGCCTGAAAATTGAAATTTTTCTAGCACAGTACAAATCGACTTTTTGGGCCAAAAAAACGTGTTTTTGCATTTTTTTTGCCTGAAAATTGAAATTTTTCTAGCACAGTACAAATCGAATTTTTGGGCCAAAAAAACGTGTTTTAGCATTTTTTTTGCCTGAAAATTGAAATTTTTCTAGCACAGTACAAATCGACTTTTTGGGCCAAAAAAACGTGTTTTAGCATTTTTTTTGCCTGAAAATTGAAATTTTTCTAGCACAGTACAAATCGACTTTTTGGGCCAAAAAAACGTGTTTTAGCATTTTTTTTGCCTGAAAATTGAATTTTTTTTAGCACAGTACAAATCGACTTTTTGGGCCAAAAAAACGTGTTTTTGCATTTTTTTTGCCTGAAAATTGAAATTTTTCTAGCACTGTACAAATCGACTTTTTGGGCCAAAAAAACGTGTTTTAGCATTTTTTTTGCCTGAAAATTGAAATTTTTCTAGCACAGTACAAATCGACTTTTTGGGCCAAAAAAACGTGTTTTAGCATTTTTTTTGCCTGAAAATTGAATTTTTTTTAGCACAGTACAAATCGACTTTTTGGGCCAAAAAAACGTGTTTTTGCATTTTTTTTGCCTGAAAATTGAAATTTTTCTAGCACAGTACAAATCGACTTTTTGGGCCAAAAAAAACGTGTTTTAGCATTTTTTTTGCCTGAAAATTGAAATTTTTCTAGCACTGTACAAATCGACTTTTTGGGCCAAAAAAACGTGTTTTTGCATTTTTTTTGCCTGAAAATTGAATTTTTTCTAGCACAGTACAAATCGACTTTTTGGGCCAAAAAAACGTGTTTTTGCATTTTTTTTGCCTGAAAATAGAAATTTTTCTAGCACAGTACAAATCGACTTTTTGGGCCAAAAAAACGTGTTTTTGCATTTTTTTTGCCTGAAAATTGAAATTTTTCTAGCACAGTACAAATCGACTTTTGGGGCCAAAAAAACGTGTTTTAGCATTTTTTTTGCCTGAAAATTGAAATTTTTCTAGCACAGTACAAAGCGACTTTTTGGGCCAAAAAAAAACGTGTTTTAGCATTTTTTTTGCCTGAAAATTGAAATTTTTCTAGCACAGTACAAATCGACTTTTTGGGCCAAAAAAACGTGTTTTAGCATTTTTTTTGCCTGAAAATTGAAATTTTTCTAGCACAGTACAAATCGACTTTTTGGGCCAAAAAAAACGTGTTTTAGCATTTTTTTTGCCTGAAAATTGAATTTTTTCTAGCACAGTACAAATCGACTTTTTGGGCCAAAAAAACGTGTTTTAGCATTTTTTTTGCCTGAAAATTGAAATTTTTCTAGCACAGTACAAATCGACTTTTTGGGCCAAAAAAACGTGTTTTTGCATTTTTTTTGCCTGAAAATTGAAATTTTTCTAGCACAGTACAAATCGACTTTTTGGGCCAAAAAAACGTGTTTTTGCATTTTTTTTGCCTGAAAATTGAAATTTTTCTAGCACAGTACAAATCGACTTTTGGGGCCAAAAAAACGTGTTTTAGCATTTTTTTTGCCTGAAAATTGAAATTTTTCTAGCACAGTACAAATCGACTTTTTGGGCCAAAAAAACGTGTTTTTGCATTTTTTTTGCCTGAAAATTGAAATTTTTCTAGCACAGTACAAATCGACTTTTTGGGCCAAAAAAACGTGTTTTTGCATTTTTTTTGCCTGAAAATTGAATTTTTTTCTAGCACAGTACAAATCGACTTTTTGGGCCAAAAAAACGTGTTTTAGCATTTTTTTGCCTGAAAATTGAAATTTTTCTAGCACTGTACAAATCGACTTTTTGGGCCAAAAAAACGTGTTTTAGCATTTTTTTTGCCTGAAAATTGATTTTTTTTTAGCACAGTACAAATCGACTTTTTGGGCCAAAAAAACGTGTTTTTGCATTTTTTTTGCCTGAAAATTGAAATTTTTCTAGCACAGTACAAATCGACTTTTTGGGCCAAAAAAACGTGTTTTTGCATTTTTTTTGCCTGAAAATTGAAATTTTTCTAGCACAGTACAAATCGACTTTTTGGGCCAAAAAAACGTGTTTTTGCATTTTTTTTGCCTGAAAATTGAAATTTTTCTAGCACAGTACAAATCGACTTTTTGGGCCAAAAAAACGTGTTTTAGCATTTTTTTTGCCTGAAAATTGAAATTTTTCTAGCACAGTACAAATCGACTTTTTGGGCCAAAAAAACGTGTTTTAGCATTTTTTTTGCCTGAAAATTGAAATTTTTCTAGCACAGTACAAATCGACTTTTTGGGCCAAAAAAACGTGTTTTAGCATTTTTTTTGCCTG
Organism: Petrolisthes manimaculis; assembly: GCA_034508575.1. Classification (NCBI taxonomy): domain Eukaryota; kingdom Metazoa; phylum Arthropoda; class Malacostraca; order Decapoda; family Porcellanidae; genus Petrolisthes; species Petrolisthes manimaculis. The sequence continues at coordinate 2,551 of JAWZYT010004580.1, forward strand.
AAAATTGAAATTTTTCTAGCACAGTACAAATCGACTTTTTGGGCCAAAAAAACGTGTTTTTGCATTTTTTTTGCCTGAAAATTGAGATTTTTCTAGCACAGTACAAATCGACTTTTTGGGCCAAAAAAACGTGTTTTAGCATTTTTTTTGCCTGAAAATTTAAATTTTTCTAGCACAGTACAAATCGACTTTTTGGGCCAAAAAAACGTGTTTTAGCATTTTTTTTGCCTGAAAATTGAATTTTTTTTAGCACAGTAAAAATCGACTTTTTGGGCCAAAAAAACGTGTTTTTGCATTTTTTTTGCCTGAAAATTGAAATTTTTCTAGCACTGTACAAATCGACTTTTTGGGCCAAAAAAACGTGTTTTTGCATTTTTTTTGCCTGAAAATTGAAATTTTTCTAGCACTGTACAAATCGACTTTTTGGGCCAAAAAAACGTGTTTTAGCATTTTTTTTGCCTGAAAATTGATTTTTTTTTAGCACAGTACAAATCGACTTTTTGGGCCAAAAAAACGTGTTTTTGCATTTTTTTTGCCTGAAAATTGAAATTTTTCTAGCACAGTACAAATCGACTTTTTGGGCCAAAAAAACGTGTTTTAGCATTTTTTTTGCCTGAAAATTGAAATTTTTCTAGCACAGTACAAATCGACTTTTTGGGCCAAAAAAACGTGTTTTTGCATTTTTTTTGCCTGAAAATTGAAATTTTTCTAGCACAGTACAAATCGACTTTTTGGGCCAAAAAAACGTGTTTTTGCATTTTTTTTGCCTGAAAATTGAAATTTTTCTAGCACAGTACAAATCGACTTTTTGGGCCAAAAAAACGTGTTTTAGCATTTTTTTTGCCTGAAAATTGATTTTTTTTTAGCACAGTACAAATCGACTTTTTGGGCCAAAAAAACGTGTTTTTGCATTTTTTTTGCCTGAAAATTGAAATTTTTCTAGCACAGTACAAATCGACTTTTTGGGCCAAAAAAACGTGTTTTAGCATTTTTTTTGCCTGAAAATTGAAATTTTTCTAGCACAGTACAAATCGACTTTTTGGGCCAAAAAAACGTGTTTTTGCATTTTTTTTGCCTGAAAATTGAAATTTTTCTAGCACAGTACAAATCGACTTTTTGGGCCAAAAAAACGTGTTTTTGCATTTTTTTTGCCTGAAAATTGAAATTTTTCTAGCACAGTACAAATCGACTTTTTGGGCCAAAAAAACGTGTTTTAGCATTTTTTTTGCCTGAAAATTGAAATTTTTCTAGCACAGTACAAATCGACTTTTTGGGCCAAAAAAACGTGTTTTAGCATTTTTTTTGCCTGAAAATTGAAATTTTTCTAGCACTGTACAAATCGACTTTTTGGGCCAAAAAAACGTGTTTTAGCATTTTTTTTGCCTGAAAATTGAAATTTTTCTAGCACTGTACAAATCGACTTTTTGGGCCAAAAAAACGTGTTTTAGCATTTTTTTTGCCTGAAAATTGATTTTTTTTTAGCACAGTACAAATCGACTTTTTGGGCCAAAAAAACGTGTTTTTGCATTTTTTTTGCCTGAAAATTGAAATTTTTCTAGCACAGTACAAATCGACTTTTTGGGCCAAAAAAACGTGTTTTAGCATTTTTTTTGCCTGAAAATTGAAATTTTTCTAGCACAGTACAAATCGACTTTTTGGGCCAAAAAAACGTGTTTTTGCATTTTTTTTGCCTGAAAATTGAAATTTTTCTAGCACAGTACAAATCGACTTTTTGGGCCAAAAAAACGTGTTTTTGCATTTTTTTTGCCTGAAAATTGAAATTTTTCTAGCACAGTACAAATCGACTTTTTGGGCCAAAAAAACGTGTTTTAGCATTTTTTTTGCCTGAAAATTGATTTTTTTTTAGCACAGTACAAATCGACTTTTTGGGCCAAAAAAACGTGTTTTTGCATTTTTTTTGCCTGAAAATTGAAATTTTTCTAGCACAGTACAAATCGACTTTTTGGGCCAAAAAAACGTGTTTTAGCATTTTTTTTGCCTGAAAATTGAAATTTTTCTAGCACAGTACAAATCGACTTTTTGGGCCAAAAAAACGTGTTTTTGCATTTTTTTTGCCTGAAAATTGAAATTTTTCTAGCACAGTACAAATCGACTTTTTGGGCCAAAAAAACGTGTTTTTGCATTTTTTTTGCCTGAAAATTGAAATTTTTCTAGCACAGTACAAATCGACTTTTTGGGCCAAAAAAACGTGTTTTAGCATTTTTTTTGCCTGAAAATTGAAATTTTTCTAGCACAGTACAAATCGACTTTTTGGGCCAAAAAAACGTGTTTTAGCATTTTTTTTGCCTGAAAATTGAAATTTTTCTAGCACAGTACAAATCGACTTTTTGGGCCAAAAAAACGTGTTTTAGCATTTTTTTTGCCTGAAAATTGAATTTTTTTTAGCACAGTACAAATCGACTTTTTGGGCCAAAAAAATGTGTTTTTGCATTTTTTTTGCCTGAAAATTGAAATTTTTCTAGCACTGTACAAATCGACTTTTTGGGCCAAAAAAACGTGTTTTTGCATTTTTTTTGCCTGAAAATTGAAAATTTTCTAGCACTGTACAAATCGACTTTTTGGGCCAAAAAAACGTGTTTTAGCATTTTTTTTGCCTGAAAATTGAATTTTTTTTAGCACAGTACAAATCGACTTTTTGGGCCAAAAAAACGTGTTTTTGCATTTTTTTTGCCTGAAAATTGAAATTTTTCTAGCACAGTACAAATCGACTTTTTGGGCCAAAAAAACGTGTTTTAGCATTTTTTTTGCCTGAAAATTGAAATTTTTCTAGCACTGTACAAATCGACTTTTTGGGCCAAAAAAACGTGTTTTTGCATTTTTTTTGCCTGAAAATTGAAATTTTTCTAGCACAGTACAAATCGACTTTTTGGGCCAAAAAAACGTGTTTTAGCATTTTTTTTGCCTGAAAATTGAAATTTTTCTAGCACAGTACAAATCGACTTTTTGGGCCAAAAAAACGTGTTTTAGCATTTTTTTTGCCTGAAAATTGAAATTTTTCTAGCACTGTACAAATCGACTTTTTGGGCCAAAAAAACGTGTTTTTGCCTTTTTTTTGCCTGAAAATTGAAATTTTTCTAGCACAGTACAAATCGACTTTTTGGGCCAAAAAACGTGTTTTTGCATTTTTTTTGCCTGAAAATTGAAATTTTTCTAGCACTGTACAAATCGACTTTTTGGGCCAAAAAAACGTGTTTTTGCATTTTTTTTGCCTGAAAATTGAAATTTTTCTAGCACAGTACAAATCGACTTTTTGGGCCAAAAAAACGTGTTTTAGCATTTTTTTTGTCTGAAAATTGAAATTTTTCTAGCACAGTACAAATCGACTTTTTGGGCCAAAAAAACGTGTTTTAGCATTTTTTTTGCCTGAAAATTGAAATTTTTCTAGCACTGTACAAATCGACTTTTTGGGCCAAAAAAACGTGTTTTAGCATTTTTTTTGCCTGAAAATTGAATTTTTTTTAGCACAGTACAAATCGACTTTTTGGGCCAAAAAAACGTGTTTTTGCATTTTTTTTGCCTGAAAATTGAAATTTTTCTAGCACAGTACAAATCGACTTTTTGGGCCAAAAAAACGTGTTTTTGCATTTTTTTTGCCTGAAAATTGAAATTTTTCTAGCACAGTACAAATCGACTTTTTGGGCCAAAAAAACGTGTTTTTGCATTTTTTTTGCCTGAAAATTGAAATTTTTCTAGCACAGTACAAATCGACTTTTTGGGCCAAAAAAACGTGTTTTAGCATTTTTTTTGCCTGAAAATTGAAATTTTTCTAGCACAGTACAAATCGACTTTTTGGGCCAAAAAAACGTGTTTTAGCATTTTTTTTGCCTGAAAATTGAAATTTTTCTAGCACAGTACAAATCGACTTTTTGGGCCAAAAAAACGTGTTTTAGCATTTTTTTTGCCTGAAAATTGAAATTTTTCTAGCACAGTACAAATCGACTTTTTGGGCCAAAAAAACGTGTTTTTGCATTTTTTTTGCCTGAAAATTGAAATTTTTCTAGCACAGTACAAATCGACTTTTTGGGCCAAAAAAACGTGTTTTAGCATTTTTTTTTGCCTGAAAATTGAAATTTTTCTAGCACAGTACAAATCGACTTTTTGGGCCAAAAAAACGTGTTTTTGCATTTTTTTTGCCTAAAAATTGAAATTTTTCTAGCACAGTACAAATCGACTTTTTGGGCCAAAAAAACGTGTTTTAGCATTTTTTTTGCCTGAAAATTGAAATTTTTCTAGCACAGTACAAATCGACTTTTTGGGCCAAAAAAACGTGTTTTAGCATTTTTTTTGCCTGAAAATTGATTTTTTTTTAGCACAGTACAAATCGACTTTTTGGGCCAAAAAAACGTGTTTTTGCATTTTTTTTGCCTGAAAATTGAAATTTTTCTAGCACAGTACAAATCGACTTTTTGGGCCAAAAAAACGTGTTTTAGCATTTTTTTTGCCTGAAAATTGAAATTTTTCTAGCACTGTACAAATCGACTTTTTGGGCCAAAAAAACGTGTTTTAGCATTTTTTTTGCCTGAAAATTGAATTTTTTTTAGCACAGTACAAATCGACTTTTTGGGCCAAAAAAACGTGTTTTTGCATTTTTTTTGCCTGAAAATTGAAATTTTTCTAGCACAGTACAAATCGACTTTTTGGGCCAAAAAAACGTGTTTTTGCATTTTTTTTGCCTGAAAATTGAAATTTTTCTAGCACAGTACAAATCGACTTTTTGGGCCAAAAAAACGTGTTTTTGCATTTTTTTTGCCTGAAAATTGAAATTTTTCTAGCACAGTACAAATCGACTTTTTGGGCCAAAAAAACGTGTTTTAGCATTTTTTTTGCCTGAAAATTGAAAATTTTCTAGCACAGTACAAATCGACTTTTTGGGCCAAAAAAACGTGTTTTAGCATTTTTTTTGCCTGAAAATTGAAATTTTTCTAGCACAGTACAAATCGACTTTTTGGGCCAAAAAAACGTGTTTTAGCATTTTTTTTGCCTGAAAATTGAAATTTTTCTAGCACAGTACAAATCGACTTTTTGGGCCAAAAAAACGTGTTTTTGCATTTTTTTTGCCTGAAAATTGAAATTTTTCTAGCACAGTACAAATCGACTTTTTGGGCCAAAAAAACGTGTTTTAGCATTTTTTTTTGCCTGAAAATTGAAATTTTTCTAGCACAGTACAAATCGACTTTTTGGGCCAAAAAAACGTGTTTTTGCATTTTTTTTGCCTAAAAATTGAAATTTTTCTAGCACAGTACAAATCGACTTTTTGGGCCAAAAAAACGTGTTTTAGCATTTTTTTTGCCTGAAAATTGAAATTTTTCTAGCACAGTACAAATCGACTTTTTGGGCCAAAAAAACGTGTTTTAGCATTTTTTTTGCCTGAAAATTGATTTTTTTTTAGCACAGTACAAATCGACTTTTTGGGTCAAAAAAACGTGTTTTTGCATTTTTTTTGCCTGAAAATTGAAATTTTTCTAGCACAGTACAAATCGACTTTTTGGGCCAAAAAAACGTGTTTTAGCATTTTTTTTGCCTGAAAATTGAAATTTTTCTAGCACAGTACAAATCGACTTTTTGGGCCAAAAAAACGTGTTTTTGCATTTTTTTTGCCTGAAAATTGATTTTTTTCTAGCACAGTACAAATCGACTTTTTGGGCCAAAAAAACGTGTTTTTGCATTTTTTTTGCCTGAAAATTGAAATTTTTCTAGCACAGTACAAATCGACTTTTTGGGCCAAAAAAACGTGTTTTAGCATTTTTTTTGCCTGAAAATTGAAATTTTTCTAGCACAGTACAAATCGACTTTTTGGGCCAAAAAAACGTGTTTTAGCATTTTTTTTGCCTGAAAATTGAAATTTTTCTAGCACAGTACAAATCGACTTTTTGGGCCAAAAAAACGTGTTTTAGCATTTTTTTTGCCTGAAAATTGAATTTTTTTTAGCACAGTACAAATCGACTTTTTGGGCCAAAAAAACGTGTTTTTGCATTTTTTTTGCCTGAAAATTGAAATTTTTCTAGCACTGTACAAATCGACTTTTTGGGCCAAAAAAACGTGTTTTTGCATTTTTTTTGCCTGAAAATTGAAATTTTTCTAGCACTGTACAAATCGACTTTTTGGGCCAAAAAAACGTGTTTTAGCATTTTTTTTGCCTGAAAATTGATTTTTTTTTAGCACAGTACAAATCGACTTTTTGGGCCAAAAAAACGTGTTTTTGCATTTTTTTTGCCTGAAAATTGAAATTTTTCTAGCACAGTACAAATCGACTTTTTGGGCCAAAAAAACGTGTTTTAGCATTTTTTTTGCCTGAAAATTGAAATTTTTCTAGCACTGTACAAATCGACTTTTTGGGCCAAAAAAACGTGTTTTTGCATTTTTTTTGCCTGAAAATTGAAATTTTTCTAGCACAGTACAAATCGACTTTTTGGGCCAAAAAAACGTGTTTTAGCATTTTTTTTGCCTGAAAATTGAAATTTTTCTAGCACAGTACAAATCGACTTTTTGGGCCAAAAAAACGTGTTTTAGCATTTTTTTTGCCTGAAAATTGAAATTTTTCTAGCACTGTACAAATCGACTTTTTGGGCCAAAAAAACGTGTTTTTGCATTTTTTTTGCCTGAAAATTGAAATTTTTCTAGCACAGTACAAATCGACTTTTTGGGCCAAAAAACGTGTTTTTGCATTTTTTTTGCCTGAAAATTGAAATTTTTCTAGCACTGTACAAATCGACTTTTTGGGCCAAAAAAACGTGTTTTTGCATTTTTTTTGCCTGAAAATTGAAATTTTTCTAGCACAGTACAAATCGACTTTTTGGGCCAAAAAAACGTGTTTTAGCATTTTTTTTGCCTGAAAATTGAAATTTTTCTAGCACAGTACAAATCGACTTTTTGGGCCAAAAAAACGTGTTTTAGCATTTTTTTTGCCTGAAAATTGAAATTTTTCTAGCACTGTACAAATCGACTTTTTGGGCCAAAAAAACGTGTTTTTGCATTTTTTTTGCCTGAAAATTGATTTTTTTCTAGCACAGTACAAATCGACTTTTTGGGCCAAAAAAACGTGTTTTTGCTTTTTTTTTGCCTGAAAATTGAAATTTTTCTAGCACAGTACAAAGCGACTTTTTGGGCCAAAAAAACGTGTTTTAGCATTTTTTTTGCCTGAAAATTGAAATTTTTCTAGCACAGTACAAATCGACTTTTTGGGCCAAAAAAACGTGTTTTAGCATTTTTTTTGCCTGAAAATTGAATTTTTTTTAGCACAGTACAAATCGACTTTTTGGGCCAAAAAAACGTGTTTTTGCATTTTTTTTGCCTGAAAATTGAATTTTTTCTAGCACAGTACAAATCGACTTTTTGGGCCAAAAAAACGTGTTTTAGCATTTTTTTTGCCTGAAAATTGAAAATTTTCTAGCACAGTACAAATCGACTTTTTGGGCCAAAAAAACGTGTTTTTGCATTTTTTTTGACTGAAAATTGAAATTTTTCTAGCACTGTACAAATCGACTTTTTGGGCCAAAAAAACGTGTTTTTGCATTTTTTTTGCCTGAATATTGAAATTTTTCTAGCACTGTACAAATCGACTTTTTGGGCCAAAAAAACGTGTTTTTGCATTTTTTTTGCCTGAAAATTGAAATTTTTCTAGCACTGTACAAATCGACTTTTTGGGCCAAAAAAACGTGTTTTAGCATTTTTTTTGCCTGAAAATTGAAATTTTTCTAGCACAGTACAAATCGACTTTTTGGGCCAAAAAAACGTGTTTTAGCATTTTTTTTGCCTGAAAATTGAAATTTTTCTAGCACAGTACAAATCGACTTTTTGGGCCAAAAAAACGTGTTTTAGCATTTTTTTTGCCTGAAAATTGAAATTTTTCTAGCACAGTACAAATCGACTATTTGGGCCAAAAAAACGTGTTTTAGCATTTTTTTTGCCTGAAAATTGAAATTTTTCTAGCACAGTAAAAATCGACTTTTTGGGCCAAAAAAACGTGTTTTAGCATTTTTTTTGCCTGAAAATTGAAATTTTTCTAGCACAGTACAAATCGACTTTTTGGGCCAAAAAAACGTGTTTTTGCATTTTTTTTGCCTGAAAATTGAAATTTTTCTAGCACAGTACAAATCGACTTTTTGGGCCAAAAAAACGTGTTTTAGCATTTTTTTTGCCTGAAAATTGAAATTTTTCTAGCACTGTACAAATCGACTTTTTGGGCCAAAAAAATGTGTTTTTGCATTTTTTTTGCCTGAAAATTGAAATTTTTCTAGCACAGTACAAATCGACTTTTTGGGCCAAAAAAACGTGTTTTAGCATTTTTTTGCCTGAAAATTGAAATTTTTCTAGCACTGTACAAATCGACTTTTTGGGCCAAAAAAACGTGTTTTTGCATTTTTTTTGCCTGAAAATTGATTTTTTTTTAGCACAGTACAAATCGACTTTTTGGGCCAAAAAAACGTGTTTTTGCATTTTTTTTGCCTGAAAATTGAATTTTTTCTAGCACAGTACAAATCGACTTTTTGGGCCAAAAAAACGTGTTTTAGCATTTTTTTTGCCTGAAAATTGAAATTTTTCTAGCACAGTACAAATCGACTTTTTGGGCCAAAAAAACGTGTTTTTGCATTTTTTTTGCCTGAAAATTGAAATTTTTCTAGCACAGTACAAATCGACTTTTTGGGCCAAAAAAACGTGTTTTTGCATTTTTTTTGCCTGAAAATTGAAATTTTTCTAGCACTGTATAAATCGACTTTTTGGGCCAAAAAAACGTGTTTTTGCATTTTTTTTGCCTGAAAATTGAAATTTTTCTAGCACTGTACAAATCGACTTTTTGGGCCAAAAAAACGTGTTTTAGCATTTTTTTTGCCTGAAAATTGAATTTTTTTTAGCACAGTACAAATCGACTTTTTGGGCCAAAAAAACGTGTTTTTGCATTTTTTTTGCCTGAAAATTGAAATTTTTCTAGCACAGTACAAATCGACTTTTTGGGCCAAAAAAACGAGTTTTAGCATTTTTTTTGCCTGAAAATTGAAATTTTTCTAGCACAGTACAAATCGACTTTTTGGGCCAAAAAAACGTGTTTTTGCATTTTTTTTGCCTGAAAATTGAAATTTTTCTAGCACAGTACAAATCGACTTTTTGGGCCAAAAAAACGTGTTTTTGCATTTTTTTTGCCTGAAAATTGAAATTTTTCTAGCACTGTACAAATCGACTTTTTGGGCCAAAAAAACGTGTTTTAGCATTATTTTTGCCTGAAAATTGAAATTTTTCTAGCACTGTACAAATCGACTTTTTGGGCCAAAAAAACGTGTTTTAGCTTTTTTTTTGCCTGAAAATTGAATTTTTTTTAGCACAGTACAAATCGACTTTTTGGGCCAAAAAAACGTGTTTTTGCATTTTTTTTGCCTGAAAATTGAAATTTTTCTAGCACAGTACAAATCGACTTTTTGGGCCAAAAAAAACGTATTTTTGCATTTTTTTTGCCTGAAAATTGAATTTTTTCTAGCACAGTACAAATCGACTTTTTGGGCCAAAAAAACGTGTTTTAGCATTTTTTTGCCTGAAAATTGAAATTTTTCTAGCACTGTACAAATCGACTTTTTGGGTCAAAAAAACGTGTTTTAGCATTTTTTTTGCCTGAAAATTGAATTTTTTTTAGCACAGTACAAATCGACTTTTTGGGCCAAAAAAACGTGTTTTTGCATTTTTTTTGCCTGAAAATTGAAATTTTTCTAGCACAGTACAAATCGACTTTTTGGGCCAAAAAAACGTGTTTTTGCATTTTTTTTGCCTGAAAATTGAAATTTTTCTAGCACAGTACAAATCGACTTTTTGGGCCAAAAAAACGTGTTTTTGCATTTTTTTTGCCTGAAAATTGAAATTTTTCTAGCACAGTACAAATCGACTTTTTGGGCCAAAAAAACGTGTTTTAGCATTTTTTTTGCCTGAAAATTGAAATTTTTCTAGCACAGTACAAATCGACTTTTTGGGCCAAAAAAACGTGTTTTTGCATTTTTTTTGCCTGAAAATTGAAATTTTTCTAGCACAGTACAAATCGACTTTTTGGGCCAAAAAAACGTGTTTTAGCATTTTTTTTGCCTGAAAATTTAAATTTTTCTAGCACAGTACAAATCGACTTTCTGGGCCAAAAAAACGTGTTTTAGCATTTTTTTTGCCTGAAAATTGAATTTTTTTTAGCACAGTACAAATCGACTTTTTGGGCCAAAAAAACGTGTTTTTGCATTTTTTTTGCCTGAAAATTGAAATTTTTCTAGCACTGTACAAATCGACTTTTTGGGCCAAAAAAACATGTTTTTGCATTTTTTTTGCCTGAAAATTGAAATTTTTCTAGCACTGTACAAATCGACTTTTTGGGCCAAAAAAACGTGTTTTAGCATTTTTTTTGCCTGAAAATTGATTTTTTTTTAGCACAGTACAAATCGACTTTTTGGGCCAAAAAAACGTGTTTTTGCATTTTTTTTGCCTGAAAATTGAAATTTTTCTAGCACAGTACAAATCGACTTTTTGGGCCAAAAAAACGTGTTTTAGCATTTTTTTTGCCTGAAAATTGAAATTTTTCTAGCACAGTACAAATCGACTTTTTGGGCCAAAAAAACGTGTTTTTGCATTTTTTTTGCCTGAAAATTGAAATTTTTCTACCACAGTACAAATCGACTTTTTGGGCCAAAAAAACGTGTTTTTGCATTTTTTTTGCCTGAAAATTGAAATTTTTCTAGCACAGTACAAATCGACTTTTTGGGCCAAAAAAACGTGTTTTAGCATTTTTTTTGCCTGAAAATTGATTTTTTTTTAGCACAGTACAAATCGACTTTTTGGGCCAAAAAAACGTGTTTTTGCATTTTTTTTGCCTGAAAATTGAAATTTTTCTAGCACAGTACAAATCGACTTTTTGGGCCAAAAAAACGTGTTTTAGCATTTTTTTTGCCTGAAAATTGAAATTTTTCTAGCACAGTACAAATCGACTTTTTGGGCCAAAAAAACGTGTTTTTGCATTTTTTTTGCCTGAAAATTGAAATTTTTCTAGCACAGTACAAATCGACTTTTTGGGCCAAAAAAACGTGTTTTTGCATTTTTTTTGCCTGAAAATTGAAATTTTTCTAGCACAGTACAAATCGACTTTTTGGGCCAAAAAAACGTGTTTTAGCATTTTTTTTGCCTGAAAATTGAAATTTTTCTAGCACAGTACAAATCGACTTTTTGGGCCAAAAAAACGTGTTTTAGCATTTTTTTTGCCTGAAAATTGAAATTTTTCTAGCACAGTACAAATCGACTTTTTGGGCCAAAAAAACGTGTTTTAGCATTTTTTTTGCCTGAAAATTGAATTTTTTTTAGCACAGTACAAATCGACTTTTTGGGCCAAAAAAAACGTGTTTTTGCATTTTTTTTGCCTGAAAATTGAAATTTTTCTAGCACTGTACAAATCGACTTTTTGGGCCAAAAAAACGTGTTTTTGCATTTTTTTTGCCTGAAAATTGAAATTTTTCTAGCACTGTACAAATTGACTTTTTGGGCCAAAAAAACGTGTTTTAGCATTTTTTTTGCCTGAAAATTGAATTTTTTTTAGCACAGTACAAATCGACTTTTTGGGCCAAAAAAACGTGTTTTTGCATTTTTTTTGCCTGAAAATTGAAATTTTTCTAGCACAGTACAAATCGACTTTTTGGGCCAAAAAAAGGTGTTTTAGCATTTTTTTTGCCTGAAAATTGAAATTTTTCTAGCACTGTACAAATCGACTTTTTGGGCCAAAAAAACGTGTTTTTGCATTTTTTTTGCCTGAAAATTGAAATTTTTCTAGCACAGTACAAATCGACTTTTTGGGCCAAAAAAACGTGTTTTAGCATTTTTTTGGCCTGAAAATTGAAATTTTTCTAGCACAGTACAAATCGACTTTTTGGGCCAAAAAAACGTGTTTTAGCATTTTTTTTGCCTGAAAATTGAAATTTTTCTAGCACTGTACAAATCGACTTTTTGGGCCAAAAAAACGTGTTTTTGCAATTTTTTTGCCTGAAAATTGAAATTTTTCTAGCACAGTACAAATCGACTTTTTGGGCCAAAAAACGTGTTTTTGCATTTTTTTTGCCTGAAAATTGAAATTTTTCTAGCACTGTACAAATCGACTTTTTGGGCCAAAAAAACGTGTTTTTGCATTTTTTTTGCCTGAAAATTGAAATTTTTCTAGCACAGTACAAATCGACTTTTTGGGCCAAAAAAACGTGTTTTAGCATTTTTTTTGCCTGAAAATTGAAATTTTTCTAGCACGGTACAAATCGACTTTTTGGGCCAAAAAAACGTGTTTTAGCATTTTTTTTGCCTGAAAATTGAAATTTTTCTAGCACTGTACAAATCGACTTTTTGGGCCAAAAAAACGTGTTTTAGCATTTTTTTTGCCTGAAAATTGAATTTTTTTTAGCACAGTACAAATCGACTTTTTGGGCCAAAAAAACGTGTTTTTGCATTTTTTTTGCCTGAAAATTGAAATTTTTCTAGCACAGTACAAATCGACTTTTTGGGCCAAAAAAACGTGTTTTTGCATTTTTTTTGCCTGAAAATTGAAATTTTTCTAGCACAGTACAAATCGACTTTTTGGGCCAAAAAAACGTGTTTTTGCATTTTTTTTTGCGTGAAAATTGAAATTTTTCTAGCACAGTACAAATCGACTTTTTGGGCCAAAAAAACGTGTTTTAGCATTTTTTTTGCCTGAAAATTGAAATTTTTCTAGCACAGTACAAATCGACTTTTTGGGCCAAAAAAACGTGTTTTAGCATTTTTTTTGCCTGAAAATTGAAATTTTTCTAGCACAGTACAAATCGACTTTTTGGGCCAAAAAAACGTGTTTTAGCATTTTTTTTGCCTGAAAATTGAAATTTTTCTAGCACAGTACAAATCGACTTTTTGGGCCAAAAAAACGTGTTTTTGCATTTTTTTTACCTGAAAATTGAAATTTTTCTAGCACAGTACAAATCGACTTTTTGGGCCAAAAAAACGTGTTTTAGCATTTTTTTTGCCTGAAAATTTAAATTTTTCTAGCACTGTACAAATCGACTTTTTGGGCCAAAAAAACGTGTTTTAGCATTTTTTTTGCCTGAAAATTGAATTTTTTTTAGCACAGTGTTATGATCATGACTCCTGTGGTACCATTAAGGGCTCGAAACCAATAAGAAAACTTATGTGAAGTCCTGATCAAACAAAATGTACCAGCTCTCCTTCAGCTGTACACGCAGAGCCCAATTATAGTAAAATGGTGTTTATATTTAGCAGTGGTAGGATTAAAAACAATGATCACTTTAAACATGTTCACTTATAATACAAGGAGAAAATAAAGATTATTTACAAAGTACCTTAAGACTAACATGCATACAAAAACAATGAAACAATTAATAGTAAGCCATCCCAAACAATAACTACACAATCAACCCAATAATCCCCGTGAATATTAGACCTAATCAGACCCTTAACAATAACACGGCTCTCTCTCTTAATACCTGACTTTACTCTGACCATCAATAAACACAAAAACCAAAGACAACAACACATAGGGTATAAATGCAAAAAGAGATGCTCTAACAAACTCTTACCACTATGTGTTGTCAGCACCTTAACTGTAGTTACCACACCACCTGGCGCACCACAGAACGTGAAGTCCCAAAAGAGGGAAGATGTACAGTACAGTACACTAAACGGTCAGAGGGAATCCACAAGGCGTCTGCCTCAAGAGAGAGCTGTGTAGGGACTGCCTCTCCATGGCCTACATTGCCACAAGGAAACTTTACAATTTGAACATTCGACACAAGTATCAAACCCTTAAACCCAACAATAAACACCTCAAAATTCCGAATATTAATTCCTAACACAGAAACACTAATTAACATATTAATATTCCTAACAATACTCCCCCCCAAAAGGAAGTTTTCTGATGCTGCCTTAATCGCTGTGGAATGCACGTGATAAACAATCTGCTAAGACATTGTCTCGTCCTTTAATATGTTGAATTACAAAATTGTAAGGCTGCAGCAGAAAACTCCACCTCATTAATCTCTGATTTTTGTTCTTAAAACTCTCAATAAACACTAAAGGGTTATGGTCAGTAAACACATGGATGGGATATTGTGAGGCACTCAAGTAAACTTCAAAATGTTGTAAGGCCATTACCAATGCCAATGCTTCCTTTTCAATGGTGGCATAATTTAGTTGGTATCTTTTCAACTTTGCACTGTAATAACATACTGGATGTAACACATTTTTAGCATCTTCCTGTAATAATACCGCACCTATTCCTATATCACTGGCATCAATGTGTAGAACGAAGGGAGAGTAGTAGTCTGGAGATCGTAGGACGGGTGCATTAACCATGAGCCCCTTCAGCCTCTTGAACGCCTCCTCACAGTCCCAAGTCCACTCGAACTTACGGTTCTTCCGTAGCAGGTCGGTGAGTGGGGCAGCCACGATGGAGAGATTAGGACAGAATCGGCGATAGTACCCGATCATGCCCAAAAATCTCATTACCTGCTTTTTTGTTTGGGGAGGTGGAAACTCTTCAATGGCTGCAACCTTAGCGGAGACGGGAGCAAGCCGTCCTTGCCCCACCGTATGGCCTAAGTAGATCACCTGGGCTCGACCAAACTCGCTCTTGGCCAAGTTCACTGTAAGTCCCGCCTCCTGCAACCGTCTGAAGAGCTGACCTAGTTGTCGAAGATGGTCCTCCCACTTCCCACTGTACACGATAATGTCGTCGATGTATGCCTCCACCCCCTTCAGGTCCACTGTCAGATGGTGAATCAAGCGCTGGAAAGTCGCTGAAGCATTTTTCATTCCAAATGGCATGACTAAATACTGAAAGAAACCATCAGGTGTAACAAATGCTGATATTATTTTGGCCCTATCCGTTAATCCAATCTGATAATAGCCTTTTAAAAGATCCACTTTGGTAACATACGTGGCTTTTCCCAGCTGATCAATAATATCATCCATCCTCGGTAGGGGATAAGAGTCGGTTTTTGTGAGTCTATTTACTTTTCTATAATCAGTGCAAAGTCTAAAAGATTTGTCTGGCTTTGGCACCAGTATACAAGGTGAAGCCCATTCACTTTTGCTAGACTCGATTATGTTGTGTTCCAACAAGAAGTTAACTTCCTGTCTCAAAATTTCACCTTTCAAGGGGTTAACACGATATGGAGATTGTTTAACAGGTGAAGAATCCCCAACATCCACATCATGTTGGACTAAATGAGTTTTTCCTGGCACATCATTAAACAAAACCTGGAACTCCGTAAACAGAGTATAAAGAGACTCTCTCTTCTCCTCATCTAGGTGTTGGAATTTCTCATCCAAGTTACAAAGAATATCGCTATTACACAACCGTACATCATTTAATATATTACTGTTATACAACTGCACATCTTCTATCATATCTGGTTCAGTCTCTTTGGCAGCACTTAGGTCACGGGTTACCGCTGACACTGGTCGTGATTCTCTATTATAGTACTTTTTTATCATGTTTATGTGACACACCTGTTCCTCCTTACGACGATCGGGAGTTCTGACTGAATAATTGACATCATTAAACTTTCTAGTGATGACATAAGGCCCGTGATACTTTGCACAAAGAGGCTGACCAGTTACAGGTAATAAAACTAATACTTTCTCACCAACCTCGAAAGTCCGACGCTTTGTCTTGCTGTCGAATCTTTCTTTCATTTTCCTTTGTGAAACAGCAAGATTCTCTCTAGCTATGTCCCATGCCTGCAAAAGTTTAGCTCTGAAAGTAGACGCATATGTCAAAACAGACGGTTTAACATTATCCTGTAGGAACTTCTCCTTTAATACTTGCAAGGGTCCTCTTACCGAATGACCAAAAACAAGCTCATAGGGACTGAAACAGAGAGAATCCTGAACTGCATCTCGCACGGCAAATAACAAATATGGCACACCCTCATCCCAATCCTTGCTAGTTTCATGACAATATTTTTTGATCATAGACTTGAAAGTTTGATGAAATCTCTCAAGAGAGCCTTGACTTTCTGGGTGATATGCACTGGAGGTTACCTGAGTAATACCAAGCTCATACATAGCTTCCTGGAAATATCTCGACACAAAATTGCTTCCCTGATCACTCTGCACCACTTTGGGTAGCCCAAAAGTTGTGAAAAATTTAATCAAAGATTTTATTACTGTTTTCGAGGTTATATTCCTTAGAGGTATAGCTTCAGGAAATCTAGTGTTAGTACACATAATAGTTAGGAGGTATTGATTACCAGATTTTGCCTTGGGTAATGGCCCAACACAATCAACCAAAACTCTAGAAAATGGTTCATCTACAGCTGGGATAGGGATTAGGGGAGCTTTAACAATTCTATCGTTTGGTTTGCCCACAACCTGGCAAACATGACATGATTTACAATATTCTTTAACATCCTTTCGGACTCCTGGCCAGTAAAAACATTTTAGAACTTTCTGAAAGGTCTTCTTAATTCCTAAATGACCTGCCAGTGGAGTGTCATGAGCAAGGCTCATAACTTCCAGCCTATAACTAGGAGGTAAAACAATCTGGTGAACAGTTTCCCATATATGATCGGCAGGGGTGGTAGGAGGTCTCCATTTTCTCATCAGAACACCAAACTTAAAGTAGTAGCATTCAGGTACAGTCACAGATTCCTCCTCAGTTACAGCTCTATTCATAAGTTCCTTTAACTCTTTAGTATTACTTTGTTCTTCAATTAACACATTTCTCTCAATTGGAACATTCTCAATTGTATGTAATCTACTCTCATGATTTGCGTCCTCACCAAACAGATTCCCAAGTCCAAGATTATCCTCAATACCCTCACAAGAATTATTTACTCTACCATCACTATAAGACATGGCTCGTGTCTTAGCTCGAGTCACCGCACAAGAAGGAAAAATACCAGGGATTTCACTTTCTAAAGCCTGTGTGTCACATTCATCAAGGGGCTTTTCTACCACTACCGGGTCGGCTGTAACCTTATCACCTGCTAGGTCATTACCTAAGAGAAGGGATACGCCTTCCACAGGCAAAGTAGACTTAACACCAACAATAACTGGTCCAGACACAATACCTGAATTTAAGCGAATACGGTGGAGAGGAACGTGAACCATCCCACCGACTCCTTGCAACAGAACTCCTGAACCCGTTGATGTATGGGATGATAAAGGCAGTACTCCCTCGAGGAGTAATGTTTGAGCAGCCCCAGTGTCCCTTAGTATTTGTACTGGTACTGGAGGCCTGATATCATCTACTGTCACAAAACCTTCCGAAATGAATGGTGCAAACTCGGCATCAACGTCCATGTGCTTATTCCTATGGGAAAAGGTGGGATTAGTTAAAACAGATTGGGGATCAGTAGCGGTTACCTTTTGAATCAAAGCATTTGCCTTGGACATTTTACTTAACAGCTTCGGACAAGAAGATTTGGTATGCCCAGGCTTCTTACAGTAATAACACACAAACTGACTACTCCCTATTTTATCCTTTTTTGTAGGTACTACTTTTGCAGTATCACTCTTGGGAATTTGTTTAGTTTGACAATCTACTGCCTGCACATTCTTTACTCTGTTGAAAGTCTTGTGGGTCAATGAGTAAGTGTCAGCAAGTGAAGCAATTCCATTTAAAGAAGGGACCTCTTTTTCGTCCAAAAACACCCTTAAGGTAGGATCTATACATCTCTTAAACTCTTCAACTAATACTAGTTCCCTTAGCTTTTCAAAATCACCAGATATTTTCACTGCCCTACACCAGTTATCAAAATAACGTTCCTTAAGATTAGCAAATTCACCATAAGTCATGCAGTCATCTTTTCTTGCATTTCTAAATTTCTGTCTGTAAAACTCTGGAACTTTATCATAGGCTTTCAAAATAGTGGATTTCAGAACCGTATAATCACCACTGTCTTCCACTGATAAAGTTGAACTAACCTCCTGAGCTCTACCAGTAAACACACTTCGAACTAATAATGCCCAATAGTCTTCATCTATGTGTAAGGATCCAGCAAGTTTCTCGAACTCTCGAAAAAATATATCAACCTCTTCTTCATTAAACACAGGAAGAAGTTTCACATATTTCATCACATCTACCTGTTCATTTGGACCGCTTCTACCTGACCGGGACAATCCAGCTTCAATTCTTTTCATTTCTAGTTCACACTCAAGTTCCATTTTCTTCATTCTTTCGTTATATTCTAACTCCATTTGCTTTAACTTTAACTCCTTTTGAATCTCAAGTTCGGCCTTACTTTTATGACCTGCAATTAAAGTCAGTGCAATTTCAGGAACAATATTCTCCTCAACCAAGTACTCAATGACATTTGCCTTAATATGGTCTTTCTTCATACTCGCATCCACCTCACATTTATAATGTTTCCCTAAAGCTAACCAGTCACTCTTCCTGACTGAGCTCTTCAGTAAGTCAATGTCAGGAGCAGCAATAAACACTTGTAAAAATGACATGATTACAGTATACTAAAATACCAATGCTAAATATAAAAAACAGACGAACAAACCACTAAAGACACCACTATCCAGTTAAACAGTCTATTGGTCCTGTCACGGTCGCCAATTTGTTATGATCATGACTCCTGTGGTACCATTAAGGGCTCGAAACCAATAAGAAAACTTATGTGAAGTCCTGATCAAACAAAATGTACCAGCTCTCCTTCAGCTGTACACGCAGAGCCCAATTATAGTAAAATGGTGTTTATATTTAGCAGTGGTAGGATTAAAAACAATGATCACTTTAAACATGTTCACTTATAATACAAGGAGAAAATAAAGATTATTTACAAAGTACCTTAAGACTAACATGCATACAAAAACAATGAAACAATTAATAGTAAGCCATCCCAAACAATAACTACACAATCAACCCAATAATCCCCGTGAATATTAGACCTAATCAGACCCTTAACAATAACACAGCTCTCTCTCTTAATACCTGACTTTACTCTGACCATCAATAAACACAAAAACCAAAGACAACAACACATAGGGTATAAATGCAAAAAGAGATGCTCTAACAAACTCTTACCACTATGTGTTGTCAGCACCTTAACTGTAGTTACCACACCACCTGGCGCACCACAGAACGTGAAGTCCCAAAAGAGGGAAGATGTACAGTACAGTACACTAAACGGTCAGAGGGAATCCACAAGGCGTCTGCCTCAAGAGAGAGCTGTGTAGGGACTGCCTCTCCATGGCCTACATTGCCACAAGGAAACTTTACAATTTGAACATTCGACACAAGTATCAAACCCTTAAACCCAACAATAAACACCTCAAAATTCCGAATATTAATTCCTAACACAGAAACACTAATTAACATATTAATATTCCTAACAACAGTACAAATCGACTTTTTGGGCCAAAAAAACGTGTTTTTGCATTTTTTTTGCCTGAAAATTGAAATTTTTCTAGCACTGTACAAATCGACTTTTTGGGCCAAAAAAACGTGTTTTAGCATTTTTTTTGCCTGAAAATTGAATTTTTTTTAGCACAGTACAAATCGACTTTTTGGGCCAAAAAAACGTGTTTTTGCATTTTTTTTGCCTGAAAATTGAAATTTTTCTAGCACAGTACAAAGCGACTTTTTGGGCCAAAAAAACGTGTTTTTGCATTTTTTTTGCCTGAAAATTGAAATTTTTCTAGCACAGTACAAATCGACTTTTTGGGCCCAAAAAACGTGTTTTTGCATTTTTTTTGCCTGAAAATTGAAATTTTTCTAGCACTGTACAAATCGACTTTTTGGGCCAAAAAAACGTGTTTTAGCATTTTTTTTGCCTGAAAATTGAAATTTTTCTAGCACTGTACAAATCGACTTTTTGGGCCAAAAAAACGTGTTTTAGCATTTTTTTTGCCTGAAAATTGAATTTTTTTTAGCACAGTACAAATCGACTTTTTGGGCCAAAAAAACGTGTTTTTGCATTTTTTTTGCCTGAAAATTGAAATTTTTCTAGCACAGTACAAATCGACTTTTTGGGCCAAAAAAACGTGTTTTTGCATTTTTTTTGCCTGAAAATTGAATTTTTTCTAGCACAGTACAAATCGACTTTTTGGGCCAAAAAAACGTGTTTTAGCATTTTTTTGCCTGAAAATTGAAATTTTTCTAGCACTGTACAAATCGACTTTTTGTGCCAAAAAAACGTGTTTTTGCATTTTTTTTGCCTGAAAATTGAAATTTTTCTAGCACTGTACAAATCGACTTTTTGGGCCAAAAAAACGTGTTTTTGCATTTTTTTTGCCTGAAAATTGAAATTTTTCTAGCACTGTACAAATCGACTTTTTGGGCCAAAAAAACGTGTTTTAGCATTTTTTTTGCCTGAAAATTGATTTTTTTTTAGCACAGTACAAATCGACTTTTTGGGCCAAAAAAACGTGTTTTTGCATTTTTTTTGCCTGAAAATTGAAATTTTTTTGGCACAGTACAAATCGACTTTTTGGGCCAAAAAAACGTGTTTTAGCATTTTTTTTGCCTGAAAATTGAATTTTTTCTAGCACAGTACAAATCGACTTTTTGGGCCAAAAAAACGTGTTTTTGCATTTTTTTTGCCTGAAAATTGAAATTTTCCTAGCACAGTACAAATCGACTTTTTGGGCCAAAAAAACGTGTTTTTGCATTTTTTTTGCCTGAAAATTGAAATTTTTCTAGCACAGTACAAATCGACTTTTTGGGCCAAAAAAACGTGTTTTAGCATTTTTTTTGCCTGAAAATTGATTTTTTTTTAGCACAGTACAAATCGACTTTTTGGGCCAAAAAAACGTGTTTTTGCATTTTTTTTGCCTGAAAATTGAAATTTTTCTAGCACAGTACAAATCGACTTTTTGGGCCAAAAAAACGTGTTTTAGCATTTTTTTTGCCTGAAAATTAAATTTTTTCTAGCACAGTACAAATCGACTTTTTGGGCCAAAAAAACGTGTTTTAGCATTTTTTTTGCCTGAAAATTGAATTTTTTTTAGCACAGTACAAATCGACTTTTTGGGCCAAAAAAACGTGTTTTTGCATTTTTTTTGCCTGAAAATTGAAATTTTTCTAGCACTGTACAAATCGACTTTTTGGGCCAAAAAAACATGTTTTTGCATTTTTTTTGCCTGAAAATTGAAATTTTTCTAGCACTGTACAAATCGACTTTTTGGGCCAAAAAAACGTGTTTTAGCATTTTTTTTGCCTGAAAATTGAATTTTTTTTAGCACAGTACAAATCGACTTTTTGGGCCAAAAAAACGTGTTTTTGCATTTTTTTTGCCTGAAAATTGAAATTTTTCTAGCACAGTACAAAGCGACTTTTTGGGCCAAAAAAACGTGTTTTAGCATTTTTTTTGCCTGAAAACTGAAATGTTTTTAGCACAGTACAAATCGACTTTTTGGGCCAAAAAAACGTGTTTTTGCATTTTTTTTGCCTGAAAATTGAAATTTTTCTAGCACAGTACAAATCGACTTTTTGGGCCAAAAAAACGTGTTTTTGCATTTTTTTTGCCTGAAAATTGAAATTTTTCTAGCACTGTACAAATCGACTTTTTGGGCCAAAAAAACGTGTTTTAGCATTTTTTTTGCCTGAAAATTGAAATTTTTCTAGCACTGTACAAATCGACTTTTTGGGCCAAAAAAACGTGTTTTAGAATTTTTTTTGCCTGAAAATTGAATTTTTTTTAGCACAGTACAAATCGACTTTTTGGGCCAAAAAAACGTGTTTTTGCATTTTTTTTGCCTGAAAATTGAAATTTTTCTAGCACAGTACAAATCGACTTTTTGGGCCAAAAAAACGTGTTTTTGCATTTTTTTTGCCTGAAAATTGAATTTTTTCTAGCACAGTACAAATCGACTTTTTGGGCCAAAAAAACGTGTTTTAGCATTTTTTTGCCTGAAAATTGAAATTTTTCTAGCACTGTACAAATCGACTTTTTGTGCCAAAAAAACGTGTTTTAGCATTTTTTTTGCCTGAAAATTGAATTTTTTTTAGCACAGTACAAATCGACTTTTTGGGCCAAAAAAACGTGTTTTTGCATTTTTTTTGCCTGAAAATTGAAATTTTTCTAGCACAGTACAAATCGACTTTTTGGGCCAAAAAAACGTGTTTTTGCATTTTTTTTGCCTGAAAATTGAAATTTTTCTAGCACAGTACAAATCGACTTTTTGGGCCAAAAAAACGTGTTTTAGCATTTTTTTTGCCTGAAAATTTAAATTTTTCTAGCACAGTACAAATCGACTTTTTGGGCCAAAAAAACGTGTTTTAGCATTTTTTTTGCCTGAAAATTGAATTTTTTTTAGCACAGTACAAATCGACTTTTTGGGCCAAAAAAACGTGTTTTTGCATTTTTTTTGCCTGAAAATTGAAATTTTTCTAGCACTGTACAAATCGACTTTTTGGGCCAAAAAAACGTGTTTTTGCATTTTTTTTGCCTGAAAATTGAAATTTTTCTAGCACAGTACAAAGCGACTTTTTGGGCCAAAAAAAACGTGTTTTAGCATTTTTTTTGCCTGAAAACTGAAATTTTTCTAGCACAGTACAAATCGACTTTTTGGGCCAAAAAAACGTGTTTTTGCATTTTTTTTGCCTGAAAATTGAAATTTTTCTAGCACAGTACAAGTCGACTTTTTGGGCCAAAAAAACGTGTTTTTGCATTTTTTTTGCCTGAAAATTGAAATTTTTCTAGCACTGTACAAATCGACTTTTTGGGCCAAAAAAACGTGTTTTAGCATTTTTTTTGCCTGAAAATTGAAATTTTTCTAGCACTGTACAAATCGACTTTTTGGGCCAAAAAAATGTGTTTTAGCATTTTTTTTGCCTGAAAATTGAATTTTTTTTAGCACAGTACAAATCGACTTTTTGGGCCAAAAAAACGTGTTTTTGTATTTTTTTTGCCTGAAAATTGAAATTTTTCTAGCACAGTACAAATCGACTTTTTGGGCCAAAAAAACGTGTTTTTGCATTTTTTTTGCCTGAAAATTGAATTTTTTCTAGCACAGTACAAATCGACATTTTGGGCCAAAAAAACGTGTTTTAGCATTTTTTTGCCTGAAAATTGAAATTTTTCTAGCACTGTACAAATCGACTTTTTGTGCCAAAAAAACGTGTTTTTGCATTTTTTTTGCCTGAAAATTGAAATTTTTCTAGCACTGTACAAATCGACTTTTTGGGCCAAAAAAACGTGTTTTTGCATTTTTTTTGCCTGAAAATTGAAATTTTTCTAGCACTGTACAAATCGACTTTTTGGGCCAAAAAAACGTGTTTTAGCATTTTTTTTGCCTGAAAATTGATTTTTTTTTAGCACAGTACAAATCGACTTTTTGGGCCAAAAAAACGTGTTTTTGCATTTTTTTTGCCTGAAAATTGAAATTTTTCTAGCACAGTACAAATCGACTTTTTGGGCCAAAAAAACGTGTTTTAGCATTTTTTTTGCCTGAAAATTGAATTTTTTCTAGCACAGTACAAATCGACTTTTTGGGCCAAAAAAACGTGTTTTTGCATTTTTTTTGCCTGAAAATTGAAATTTTTCTAGCACAGTACAAATCGACTTTTTGGGCCAAAAAAACGTGTTTTTGCATTTTTTTTGCCTGAAAATTGAAATTTTTCTAGCACAGTACAAATCGACTTTTTGGGCCAAAAAAACGTGTTTTAGCATTTTTTTTGCCTGAAAATTGATTTTTTTTTAGCACAGTACAAATCGACTTTTTGGGCCAAAAAAACGTGTTTTTGCATTTTTTTTGCCTGAAAATTGAATTTTTTTTAGCACAGTACAAATCGACTTTTTGGGCCAAAAAAACGTGTTTTTGCATTTTTTTTGCCTGAAAATTGAAATTTTTCTAGCACTGTACAAATCGACTTTTTGGGCCAAAAAAACATGTTTTTGCATTTTTTTTGCCTGAAAATTGAAATTTTTCTAGCACTGTACAAATCGACTTTTTGGGCCAAAAAAACGTGTTTTAGCATTTTTTTTGCCTGAAAATTGAATTTTTTTTAGCACAGTACAAATCGACTTTTTGGGCCAAAAAAACGTGTTTTTGCATTTTTTTTGCCTGAAAATTGAAATTTTTCTAGCACAGTACAAAGCGACTTTTTGGGCCAAAAAAACGTGTTTTAGCATTTTTTTTGCCTGAAAACTGAAATGTTTTTAGCACAGTACAAATCGACTTTTTGGGCCAAAAAAACGTGTTTTTGCATTTTTTTTGCCTGAAAATTGAAATTTTTCTAGCACAGTACAAATCGACTTTTTGGGCCAAAAAAACGTGTTTTTGCATTTTTTTTGCCTGAAAATTGAAATTTTTCTAGCACTGTACAAATCGACTTTTTGGGCCAAAAAAACGTGTTTTAGCATTTTTTTTGCCTGAAAATTGAAATTTTTCTAGCACTGTACAAATCGACTTTTTGGGCCAAAAAAACGTGTTTTAGCATTTTTTTTGCCTGAAAATTGAATTTTTTTTAGCACAGTACAAATCGACTTTTTGGGCCAAAAAAACGTGTTTTTGCATTTTTTTTGCCTGAAAATTGAAATTTTTCTAGCACAGTACAAATCGACTTTTTGGGCCAAAAAAACGTGTTTTTGCATTTTTTTTGCCTGAAAATTGAAATTTTTCTAGCACAGTACAAAGCGACTTTTTGGGCCAAAAAAACGTGTTTTAGCATTTTTTTTGCCTGAAAACTGAAATGTTTTTAGCACAGTACAAATCGACTTTTTGGGCCAAAAAAACGTGTTTTTGCATTTTTTTTGCCTGAAAATTGAAATTTTTCTAGCACAGTACAAATCGACTTTTTGGGCCAAAAAAACGTGTTTTTGCATTTTTTTTGCCTGAAAATTGAAATTTTTCTAGCACTGTACAAATCGACTTTTTGGGCCAAAAAAACGTGTTTTAGCATTTTTTTTGCCTGAAAATTGAAATTTTTCTAGCACTGTACAAATCGACTTTTTGGGCCAAAAAAACGTGTTTTAGCATTTTTTTTGCCTGAAAATTGAATTTTTTTTAGCACAGTACAAATCGACTTTTTGGGCCAAAAAAACGTGTTTTTGCATTTTTTTTGCCTGAAAATTGAAATTTTTCTAGCACAGTACAAATCGACTTTTTGGGCCAAAAAAACGTGTTTTTGCATTTTTTTTGCCTGAAAATTGAATTTTTTCTAGCACAGTACAAATCGACTTTTTGGGCCAAAAAAACGTGTTTTAGCATTTTTTTGCCTGAAAATTGAAATTTTTCTAGCACTGTACAAATCGACTTTTTGTGCCAAAAAAACGTGTTTTAGCATTTTTTTTGCCTGAAAATTGAATTTTTTTTAGCACAGTACAAATCGACTTTTTGGGCCAAAAAAACGTGTTTTTGCATTTTTTTTGCCTGAAAATTGAAATTTTTCTAGCACAGTACAAATCGACTTTTTGGGCCAAAAAAACGTGTTTTTGCATTTTTTTTGCCTGAAAATTGAAATTTTTCTAGCACAGTACAAATCGACTTTTTGGGCCAAAAAAACGTGTTTTTGCATTTTTTTTGCCTGAAAATTGAAATTTTTCTAGCACAGTACAAATCGACTTTTTGGGCCAAAAAAACGTGTTTTAGCATTTTTTTTGCCTGAAAATTGAAATTTTTCTAGCACAGTACAAATCGACTTTTTGGGCCAAAAAAACGTGTTTTAGCATTTTTTTTGCCTGAAAATTGAAATTTTTCTAGCACAGTACAAATCGACTTTTTGGGCCAAAAAAACGTGTTTTAGCATTTTTTTTGCCTGAAAATTGAAATTTTTCTAGCACAGTACAAATCGACTTTTTGGGCCAAAAAAACGTGTTTTTGCATTTTTTTTGCCTGAAAATTGAAATTTTTCTAGCACAGTACAAATCGACTTTTTGGGCCAAAAAAACGTGTTTTAGCATTTTTTTTGCCTGAAAATTTAAATTTTTCTAGCACAGTACAAATCGACTTTTTGGGCCAAAAAAACGTGTTTTAGCATTTTTTTTGCCTGAAAATTGAATTTTTTTTAGCACAGTACAAATCGACTTTTTGGGCCAAAAAAACGTGTTTTTGCATTTTTTTTGCCTGAAAATTGAAATTTTTCTAGCACTGTACAAATCGACTTTTTGGGCCAAAAAAACGTGTTTTTGCATTTTTTTTGCCTGAAAATTGAAATTTTTCTAGCACTGTACAAATCGACTTTTTGGGCCAAAAAAACGTGTTTTAGCATTTTTTTTGCCTGAAAATTGATTTTTTTTTAGCACAGTACAAATCGACTTTTTGGGCCAAAAAAACGTGTTTTTGCATTTTTTTTGCCTGAAAATTGAAATTTTTCTAGCACAGTACAAATCGACTTTTTGGGCCAAAAAAACGTGTTTTAGCATTTTTTTTGCCTGAAAATTGAAATTTTTCTAGCACAGTACAAATCGACTTTTTGGGCCAAAAAAACGTGTTTTTGCATTTTTTTTGCCTGAAAATTGAAATTTTTCTAGCACAGTACAAATCGACTTTTTGGGCCAAAAAAACGTGTTTTTGCATTTTTTTTGCCTGAAAATTGAAATTTTTCTAGCACAGTACAAATCGACTTTTTGGGCCAAAAAAACGTGTTTTAGCATTTTTTTTGCCTGAAAATTGATTTTTTTTTAGCACAGTACAAATCGACTTTTTGGGCCAAAAAAACGTGTTTTTGCATTTTTTTTGCCTGAAAATTGAAATTTTTCTAGCACAGTACAAATCGACTTTTTGGGCCAAAAAAACGTGTTTTTGCATTTTTTTTGCCTGAAAATTGAAATTTTTCTAGCACAGTACAAATCGACTTTTTGGGCCAAAAAAACGTGTTTTTGCATTTTTTTTGCCTGAAAATTGAAATTTTTCTAGCACAGTACAAATCGACTTTTTGGGCCAAAAAAACGTGTTTTAGCATTTTTTTTGCCTGAAAATTGAAATTTTTCTAGCACAGTACAAATCGACTTTTTGGGCCAAAAAAACGTGTTTTTGCATTTTTTTTGCCTGAAAATTGAAATTTTTCTAGCACAGTACAAATCGACTTTTTGGGCCAAAAAAACGTGTTTTAGCATTTATTTTGCCTGAAAATTGAAATTTTTCTAGCACAGTACAAATCGACTTTTTGGGCCAAAAAAACGTGTTTTAGCATTTTTTTTGCCTGAAAATTGAAATTTTTCTAGCACAGTACAAATCGACTTTTTGGGCCAAAAAAACGTGTTTTAGCATTTTTTTTGCCTGAAAATTGAAATTTTTCTAGCACAGTACAAATCGACTTTTTGGGCCAAAAAAACGTGTTTTTGCATTTTTTTTGCCTGAAAATTGAAATTTTTCTAGCACAGTACAAATCGACTTTTTGGGCCAAAAAAACGTGTTTTAGCATTTTTTTTGCCTGAAAATTTAAATTTTTCTAGCACAGTACAAATCGACTTTTTGGGCCAAAAAAACGTGTTTTAGCATTTTTTTTGCCTGAAAATTGAATTTTTTTTAGCACAGTACAAATCGACTTTTTGGGCCAAAAAAACGTGTTTTTGCATTTTTTTTGCCTGAAAATTGAAATTTTTCTAGCACTGTACAAATCGACTTTTTGGGCCAAAAAAACGTGTTTTTGCATTTTTTTTGCCTGAAAATTGAAATTTTTCTAGCACTGTACAAATCGACTTTTTGGGCCAAAAAAACGTGTTTTAGCATTTTTTTTGCCTGAAAATTGATTTTTTTTTAGCACAGTACAAATCGACTTTTTGGGCCAAAAAAACGTGTTTTTGCATTTTTTTTGCCTGAAAATTGAAATTTTTCTAGCACAGTACAAATCGACTTTTTGGGCCAAAAAAACGTGTTTTAGCATTTTTTTTGCCTGAAAATTGAAATTTTTCTAGCACAGTACAAATCGACTTTTTGGGCCAAAAAAACGTGTTTTTGCATTTTTTTTGCCTGAAAATTGAAATTTTTCTAGCACAGTACAAATCGACTTTTTGGGCCAAAAAAACGTGTTTTTGCATTTTTTTTGCCTGAAAATTGAAATTTTTCTAGCACAGTACAAATCGACTTTTTGGGCCAAAAAAACGTGTTTTAGCATTTTTTTTGCCTGAAAATTGATTTTTTTTTAGCACAGTACAAATCGACTTTTTGGGCCAAAAAAACGTGTTTTTGCATTTTTTTTGCCTGAAAATTGAAATTTTTCTAGCACAGTACAAATCGACTTTTTGGGCCAAAAAAACGTGTTTTAGCATTTTTTTTTGCCTGAAAATTGAAATTTTTCTAGCACAGTACAAATCGACTTTTTGGGCCAAAAAAACGTGTTTTTGCATTTTTTTTGCCTGAAAATTGAAATTTTTCTAGCACAGTACAAATCGACTTTTTGGGCCAAAAAAACGTGTTTTTGCATTTTTTTTGCCTGAAAATTGAAATTTTTCTAGCACAGTACAAATCGACTTTTTGGGCCAAAAAAACGTGTTTTAGCATTTTTTTTGCCTGAAAATTGAAATTTTTCTAGCACAGTACAAATCGACTTTTTGGGTCAAAAAAACGTGTTTTAGCATTTTTTTTGCCTGAAAATTGAAATTTTTCTAGCACAGTACAAATCGACTTTTTGGGCCAAAAAAACGTGTTTTAGCATTTTTTTTGCCTGAAAATTGAAATTTTTCTAGCACAGTACAAATCGACTTTTTGGGCCAAAAAAACGTGTTTTTGCATTTTTTTTGCCTGAAAATTGAAATTTTTCTAGCACAGTACAAATCGACTTTTTGGGCCAAAAAAACGTGTTTTAGCATTTTTTTTGCCTGAAAATTTAAATTTTTCTAGCACATTTCAAATCGACTTTTTGGGCCAAAAAAACGTGTTTTAGCATTTTTTTTGCCTGAAAATTGAATTTTTTTTAGCACAGTACAAATCGACTTTTTGGGCCAAAAAAACGTGTTTTTGCATTTTTTTTGCCTGAAAATTGAAATTTTTCTAGCACTGTACAAATCGACTTTTTGGGCCAAAAAAACGTGTTTTTGCATTTTTTTTGCCTGAAAATTGAAATTTTTCTAGCACTGTACAAATCGACTTTTTGGGCCAAAAAAACATGTTTTAGCATTTTTTTTGCCTGAAAATTGATTTTTTTTTAGCACAGTACAAATCGACTTTTTGGGCCAAAAAAACGTGTTTTTGCATTTTTTTTGCCTGAAAATTGAAATTTTTCTAGCACAGTACAAATCGACTTTTTGGGCCAAAAAAACGTGTTTTTGCATTTTTTTTGCCTGAAAATTGAAATTTTTCTAGCACAGTACAAATCGACTTTTTGGGCCAAAAAAACGTGTTTTTGCATTTTTTTTGCCTGAAAATTGAAATTTTTCTAGCACAGTACAAATCGACTTTTTGGGCCAAAAAAACGTGTTTTAGCATTTTTTTTGCCTGAAAATTGATTTTTTTTTAGCACAGTACAAATCGACTTTTTGGGCCAAAAAAACGTGTTTTTGCATTTTTTTTGCCTGAAAATTGAAATTTTTCTAGCACAGTACAAATCGACTTTTTGGGCCAAAAAAACGTGTTTTAGCATTTTTTTTGCCTGAAAATTGAAATTTTTCTAGCACAGTACAAATCGACTTTTTGGGCCAAAAAAACGTGTTTTTGCATTTTTTTTGCCTGAAAATTGAAATTTTTCTAGCACAGTACAAATCGACTTTTTGGGCCAAAAAAACGTGTTTTAGCATTTTTTTTGCCTGAAAATTGAAATTTTTCTAGCACAGTACAAATCGACTTTTTGGGCCAAAAAAAACGTGTTTTAGCATTTTTTTTGCCTGAAAATTGAAATTTTTCTAGCACAGTACAAATCGACTTTTTGGGCCAAAAAAACGTGTTTTAGCATTTTTTTTGCCTGAAAATTGAATTTTTTTTAGCACAGTACAAATCGACTTTTTGGGCCAAAAAAACGTGTTTTTGCATTTTTTTTGCCTGAAAATTGAAATTTTTCTAGCACTGTACAAATCGACTTTTTGGGCCAAAAAAACATGTTTTTGCATTTTTTTTGCCTGAAAATTGAAATTTTTCTAGCACTGTACAAATCGACTTTTTGGGCCAAAAAAACGTGTTTTAGCATTTTTTTTGCCTGAAAATTGAATTTTTTTTAGCACAGTACAAATCGACTTTTTGGGCCAAAAAAACGTGTTTTTGCATTTTTTTTGCCTGAAAATTGAAATTTTTCTAGCACAGTACAAAGCGACTTTTTGGGCCAGAAAAACGTGTTTTAGCATTTTTTTTGCATGAAAACTGAAATTTTTCTAGCACAGTACAAATCGACTTTTTGGGCCAAAAAAACGTGTTTTTGCATTTTTTTTGCCTGAAAATTGAAATTTTTCTAGCACAGTACAAATCGACTTTTTGGGCCAAAAAAACGTGTTTTTGCATTTTTTTTGCCTGAAAATTGAAATTTTTCTAGCACTGTACAAATCGACTTTTTGGGCCAAAAAAACGTGTTTTAGCATTTTTTTTGCCTGAAAATTGAAATTTTTCTAGCACTGTACAAATCGACTTTTTGGGCCAAAAAAACGTGTTTTAGCATTTTTTTTGCCTGAAAATTGAATTTTTTTTAGCACAGTACAAATCGACTTTTTGGGCCAAAAAAACGTGTTTTTGCATTTTTTTTGCCTGAAAATTGAAATTTTTCTAGCACAGTACAAATCGACTTTTTGGGCCAAAAAAACGTGTTTTTGCATTTTTTTTGCCTGAAAATTGAATTTTTTCTAGCACAGTACAAATCGACTTTTTGGGCCAAAAAAACGTGTTTTAGCATTTTTTTGCCTGAAAATTGAAATTTTTCTAGCACTGTACAAATCGACTTTTTGTGCCAAAAAAACGTGTTTTTGCATTTTTTTTGCCTGAAAATTGAAATTTTTCTAGCACTGTACAAATCGACTTTTTGGGCCAAAAAAACGTGTTTTTGCATTTTTTTTGCCTGAAAATTGAAATTTTTCTAGCACTGTACAAATCGACTTTTTGGGCCAAAAAAACGTGTTTTAGCATTTTTTTTGCCTGAAAATTGATTTTTTTTTAGCACAGTACAAATCGACTTTTTGGGCCAAAAAAACGTGTTTTTGCATTTTTTTTGCCTGAAAATTGAAATTTTTCTAGCACAGTACAAATCGACTTTTTGGGCCAAAAAAACGTGTTTTAGCATTTTTTTTGCCTGAAAATTGAATTTTTTCTAGCACAGTACAAATCGACTTTTTGGGCCAAAAAAACGTGTTTTTGCATTTTTTTTGCCTGAAAATTGAAATTTTTCTAGCACAGTACAAATCGACTTTTTGGGCCAAAAAAACGTGTTTTTGCATTTTTTTTGCCTGAAAATTGAAATTTTTCTAGCACAGTACAAATCGACTTTTTGGGCCAAAAAAACGTGTTTTAGCATTTTTTTTGCCTGAAAATTGATTTTTTTTTAGCACAGTACAAATCGACTTTTTGGGCCAAAAAAACGTGTTTTTGCATTTTTTTTGCCTGAAAATTGAAATTTTTCTAGCACAGTACAAATCGACTTTTTGGGCCAAAAAAACGTGTTTTAGCATTTTTTTTGCCTGAAAATTGAATTTTTTCTAGCACAGTACAAATCGACTTTTTGGGCCAAAAAAACGTGTTTTTGCATTTTTTTTGCCTGAAAATTGAAATTTTTCTAGCACAGTACAAATCGACTTTTTGGGCCAAAAAAACGTGTTTTAGCATTTTTTTTGCCTGAAAATTGAAATTTTTCTAGCACAGTACAAATCGACTTTTTGGGCCAAAAAAACGTGTTTTAGCATTTTTTTTGCCTGAAAATTAAAATTTTTCTAGCACAGTACAAATCGACTTTTTGGGCCAAAAAAACGTGTTTTAGCATTTTTTTTGCCTGAAAATTGAATTTTTTTTAGCACAGTACAAATCGACTTTTTGGGCCAAAAAAACGTGTTTTTGCATTTTTTTTGCCTGAAAATTGAAATTTTTCTAGCACTGTACAAATCGACTTTTTGGGCCAAAAAAACATGTTTTTGCATTTTTTTTGCCTGAAAATTGAAATTTTTCTAGCACTGTACAAATCGACTTTTTGGGCCAAAAAAACGTGTTTTAGCATTTTTTTTGCCTGAAAATTGAATTTTTTTTAGCACAGTACAAATCGACTTTTTGGGCCAAAAAAACGTGTTTTTGCATTTTTTTTGCCTGAAAATTGAAATTTTTCTAGCACAGTACAAAGCGACTTTTTGGGCCAAAAAAACGTGTTTTAGCATTTTTTTTGCCTGAAAACTGAAATGTTTTTAGCACAGTACAAATCGACTTTTTGGGCCAAAAAAACGTGTTTTTGCATTTTTTTTGCCTGAAAATTGAAATTTTTCTAGCACAGTACAAATCGACTTTTTGGGCCAAAAAAACGTGTTTTTGCATTTTTTTTGCCTGAAAATTGAAATTTTTCTAGCACTGTACAAATCGACTTTTTGGGCCAAAAAAACGTGTTTTAGCATTTTTTTTGCCTGAAAATTGAAATTTTTCTAGCACTGTACAAATCGACTTTTTGGGCCAAAAAAACGTGTTTTAGCATTTTTTTTGCCTGAAAATTGAATTTTTTTTAGCACAGTACAAATCGACTTTTTGGGCCAAAAAAACGTGTTTTTGCATTTTTTTTGCCTGAAAATTGAAATTTTTCTAGCACAGTACAAATCGACTTTTTGGGCCAAAAAAACGTGTTTTTGCATTTTTTTTGCCTGAAAATTGAATTTTTTCTAGCACAGTACAAATCGACTTTTTGGGCCAAAAAAACGTGTTTTAGCATTTTTTTGCCTGAAAATTGAAATTTTTCTAGCACTGTACAAATCGACTTTTTGTGCCAAAAAAACGTGTTTTAGCATTTTTTTTGCCTGAAAATTGAATTTTTTTTAGCACAGTACAAATCGACTTTTTGGGCCAAAAAAACGTGTTTTTGCATTTTTTTTGCCTGAAAATTGAAATTTTTCTAGCACAGTACAAATCGACTTTTTGGGCCAAAAAAACGTGTTTTTGCATTTTTTTTGCCTGAAAATTGAAATTTTTCTAGCACAGTACAAATCGACTTTTTGGGCCAAAAAAACGTGTTTTAGCATTTTTTTTGCCTGAAAATTTAAATTTTTCTAGCACAGTACAAATCGACTTTTTGGGCCAAAAAAACGTGTTTTAGCATTTTTTTTGCCTGAAAATTGAATTTTTTTTAGCACAGTACAAATCGACTTTTTGGGCCAAAAAAACGTGTTTTTGCATTTTTTTTGCCTGAAAATTGAAATTTTTCTAGCACTGTACAAATCGACTTTTTGGGCCAAAAAAACGTGTTTTTGCATTTTTTTTGCCTGAAAATTGAAATTTTTCTAGCACAGTACAAAGCGACTTTTTGGGCCAAAAAAACGTGTTTTAGCATTTTTTTTGCCTGAAAACTGAAATTTTTCTAGCACAGTACAAATCGACTTTTTGGGCCAAAAAAACGTGTTTTTGCATTTTTTTTGCCTGAAAATTGAAATTTTTCTAGCACAGTACAAGTCGACTTTTTGGGCCAAAAAAACGTGTTTTTGCATTTTTTTTGCCTGAAAATTGAAATTTTTCTAGCACTGTACAAATCGACTTTTTGGGCCAAAAAAACGTGTTTTAGCATTTTTTTTGCCTGAAAATTGAAATTTTTCTAGCACTGTACAAATCGACTTTTTGGGCCAAAAAAACGTGTTTTAGCATTTTTTTTGCCTGAAAATTGAATTTTTTTTAGCACAGTACAAATCGACTTTTTGGGCCAAAAAAACGTGTTTTTGCATTTTTTTTGCCTGAAAATTGAAATTTTTCTAGCACAGTACAAATCGACTTTTTGGGCCAAAAAAACGTGTTTTTGCATTTTTTTTGCCTGAAAATTGAATTTTTTCTAGCACAGTACAAATCGACTTTTTGGGCCAAAAAAACGTGTTTTAGCATTTTTTTGCCTGAAAATTGAAATTTTTCTAGCACTGTACAAATCGACTTTTTGTGCCAAAAAAACGTGTTTTTGTATTTTTTTTGCCTGAAAATTGAAATTTTTCTAGCACTGTACAAATCGACTTTTTGGGCCAAAAAAACGTGTTTTTGCATTTTTTTTGCCTGAAAATTGAAATTTTTCTAGCACTGTACAAATCGACTTTTTGGGCCAAAAAAACGTGTTTTAGCATTTTTTTTGCCTGAAAATTGATTTTTTTTTAGCACAGTACAAATCGACTTTTTGGGCCAAAAAAACGTGTTTTTGCATTTTTTTTGCCTGAAAATTGAAATTTTTCTAGCACAGTACAAATCGACTTTTTGGGCCAAAAAAACGTGTTTTAGCATTTTTTTTGCCTGAAAATTGAATTTTTTCTAGCACAGTACAAATCGACTTTTTGGGCCAAAAAAACGTGTTTTTGCATTTTTTTTGCCTGAAAATTGAAATTTTTCTAGCACAGTACAAATCGACTTTTTGGGCCAAAAAAACGTGTTTTTGCATTTTTTTTGCCTGAAAATTGAAATTTTTCTAGCACAGTACAAATCGACTTTTTGGGCCAAAAAAACGTGTTTTAGCATTTTTTTTGCCTGAAAATTGATTTTTTTTTTAGCACAGTACAAATCGACTTTTTGGGCCAAAAAAACGTGTTTTTGCATTTTTTTTGCCTGAAAATTGAAATTTTTTTAGCACAGTACAAATCGACTTTTTGGGCCAAAAAAACGTGTTTTTGCATTTTTTTTGCCTGAAAATTGAAATTTTTCTAGCACTGTACAAATCGACTTTTTGGGCCAAAAAAACATGTTTTTGCATTTTTTTTGCCTGAAAATTGAAATTTTTCTAGCACTGTACAAATCGACTTTTTGGGCCAAAAAAACGTGTTTTAGCATTTTTTTTGCCTGAAAATTGAATTTTTTTTAGCACAGTACAAATCGACTTTTTGGGCCAAAAAAACGTGTTTTTGCATTTTTTTTGCCTGAAAATTGAAATTTTTCTAGCACAGTACAAAGCGACTTTTTGGGCCAAAAAAACGTGTTTTAGCATTTTTTTTGCCTGAAAACTGAAATGTTTTTAGCACGGTACAAATCGACTTTTTGGGCCAAAAAAACGTGTTTTTGCATTTTTTTTGCCTGAAAATTGAAATTTTTCTAGCACTGTACAAATCGACTTTTTGGGCCAAAAAAACGTGTTTTTGCATTTTTTTTGCCTGAAAATTGAAATTTTTCTAGCACTGTACAAATCGACTTTTTGGGCCAAAAAAACGTGTTTTAGCATTTTTTTTGCCTGAAAATTGAAATTTTTCTAGCACTGTACAAATCGACTTTTTGGGCCAAAAAAACGTGTTTTAGCATTTTTTTTGCCTGAAAATTGAATTTTTTTTAGCACAGTACAAATCGACTTTTTGGGCCAAAAAAACGTGTTTTTGCATTTTTTTTGCCTGAAAATTGAAATTTTTCTAGCACAGTACAAATCGACTTTTTGGGCCAAAAAAACGTGTTTTTGCATTTTTTTTGCCTGAAAATTGAATTTTTTCTACCACAGTACAAATCGACTTTTTGGGCCAAAAAAACGTGTTTTAGCATTTTTTTGCCTGAAAATTGAAATTTTTCTAGCACTGTACAAATCGACTTTTTGTGCCAAAAAAACGTGTTTTAGCATTTTTTTTGCCTGAAAATTGAATTTTTTTTAGCACAGTACAAATCGACTTTTTGGGCCAAAAAAACGTGTTTTTGCATTTTTTTTGCCTGAAAATTGAAATTTTTCTAGCACAGTACAAATCGACTTTTTGGGCCAAAAAAACGTGTTTTTGCATTTTTTTTGCCTGAAAATTGAAATTTTTCTAGCACAGTACAAATCGACTTTTTGGGCCAAAAAAACGTGTTTTTGCATTTTTTTTGCCTGAAAATTGAAATTTTTCTAGCACAGTACAAATCGACTTTTTGGGCCAAAAAAACGTGTTTTAGCATTTTTTTTGCCTGAAAATTGAAATTTTTCTAGCACAGTACAAATCGACTTTTTGGGCCAAAAAAACGTGTTTTAGCATTTTTTTTGCCTGAAAATTGAAATTTTTCTAGCACAGTACAAATCGACTTTTTGGGCCAAAAAATCGTGTTTTAGCATTTTTTTTGCCTGAAAATTGAAATTTTTCTAGCACAGTACAAATCGACTTTTTGGGCCAAAAAAACGTGTTTTTGCATTTTTTTTGCCTGAAAATTGAAATTTTTCTAGCACAGTACAAATCGACTTTTTGGGCCAAAAAAACGTGTTTTAGCATTTTTTTTGCCTGAAAATTTAAATTTTTCTAGCACAGTACAAATCGACTTTTTGGGCCAAAAAAACGTGTTTTAGCATTTTTTTTGCCTGAAAATTGAATTTTTTTTAGCACAGTACAAATCGACTTTTTGGGCCAAAAAAACGTGTTTTTGCATTTTTTTTGCCTGAAAATTGAAATTTTTCTAGCACTGTACAAATCGACTTTTTGGGCCAAAAAAACGTGTTTTTGCATTTTTTTTGCCTGAAAATTGAAATTTTTCTAGCACAGTACAAATCGACTTTTTGGGCCAAAAAAACGTGTTTTAGCATTTTTTTTGCCTGAAAATTGATTTTTTTTTAGCACAGTACAAATCGACTTTTTGGGCCAAAAAAACGTGTTTTTGCATTTTTTTTGCCTGAAAATTGAAATTTTTCTAGCACAGTACAAATCGACTTTTTGGGCCAAAAAAACGTGTTTTAGCATTTTTTTTGCCTGAAAATTGAAATTTTTCTAGCACAGTACAAATCGACTTTTTGGGCCAAAAAAACGTGTTTTTGCATTTTTTTTGCCTGAAAATTGAAATTTTTCTAGCACAGTACAAATCGACTTTTTGGGCCAAAAAAACGTGTTTTTGCATTTTTTTTGCCTGAAAATTGAAATTTTTCTAGCACAGTACAAATCGACTTTTTGGGCCAAAAAAACGTGTTTTAGCATTTTTTTTGCCTGAAAATTGATTTTTTTTTAGCACAGTACAAATCGACTTTTTGGGCCAAAAAAACGTGTTTTTGCATTTTTTTTGCCTGAAAATTGAAATTTTTCTAGCACAGTACAAATCGACTTTTTGGGCCAAAAAAACGTGTTTTAGCATTTTTTTTGCCTGAAAATTGAAATTTTTCTAGCACAGTACAAATCGACTTTTTGGGCCAAAAAAACGTGTTTTTGCATTTTTTTTGCCTGAAAATTGAAATTTTTCTAGCACAGTACAAATCGACTTTTTGGGCCAAAAAAACGTGTTTTTGCATTTTTTTTGCCTGAAAATTGAAATTTTTCTAGCACAGTACAAATCGACTTTTTGGGCGAAAAAAACGTGTTTTAGCATTTTTTTTGCCTGAAAATTGAAATTTTTCTAGCACAGTACAAATCGACTTTTTGGGCCAAAAAAACGTGTTTTAGCATTTTTTTTGCCTGAAAATTGAAATTTTTCTAGCACAGTACAAATCGACTTTTTGGGCCAAAAAAACGTGTTTTAGCATTTTTTTTGCCTGAAAATTGAATTTTTTTTAGCACAGTACAAATCGACTTTTTGGGCCAAAAAAACGTGTTTTTGCATTTTTTTTGCCTGAAAATTGAAATTTTTCTAGCACTGTACAAATCGACTTTTTGGGCCAAAAAAACGTGTTTTTGCATTTTTTTTGCCTGAAAATTGAAATTTTTCTAGCACTGTACAAATCGACTTTTTGGGCCAAAAAAACGTGTTTTAGCATTTTTTTTGCCTGAAAATTGAATTTTTTTTAGCACAGTACAAATCGACTTTTTGGGCCAAAAAAACGTGTTTTTGCATTTTTTTTGCCGGAAAATTGAAATTTTTCTAGCACAGTACAAATCGACTTTTTGGGCCAAAAAAACGTGTTTTTGCATTTTTTTTTGCCTGAAAATTGAAATTTTTCTAGCACTGTACAAATCGACTTTTTGGGCCAAAAAAACGTGTTTTAGCATTTTTTTTGCCTGAAAATTGATTTTTTTTTAGCACAGTACAAATCGACTTTTTGGGCCAAAAAAACGTGTTTTTGCATTTTTTTTGCCTGAAAATTGAAATTTTTCTAGCACAGTACAAATCGACTTTTTGGGCCAAAAAAACGTGTTTTAGCATTTTTTTTGCCTGAAAATTGAAATTTTTCTAGCACAGTACAAATCGACTTTTTGGGCCAAAAAAACGTGTTTTTGCATTTTTTTTGCCTGAAAATTGAAATTTTTCTAGCACAGTACAAATCGACTTTTTGGGCCAAAAAAACGTGTTTTTGCATTTTTTTTGCCTGAAAATTGAAATTTTTCTAGCACAGTACAAATCGACTTTTTGGGCCAAAAAAACGTGTTTTAGCATTTTTTTTGCCTGAAAATTGATTTTTTTTTAGCACAGTACAAATCGACTTTTTGGGCCAAAAAAACGTGTTTTTGCATTTTTTTTGCCTGAAAATTGAAATTTTTCTAGCACAGTACAAATCGACTTTTTGGGCCAAAAAAACGTGTTTTAGCATTTTTTTTGCCTGAAAATTGAAATTTTTCTAGCACAGTACAAATCGACTTTTTGGGCCAAAAAAACGTGTTTTTGCATTTTTTTTGCCTGAAAATTGAAATTTTTCTAGCACAGTACAAATCGACTTTTTGGGCCAAAAAAACGTGTTTTTGCATTTTTTTTGCCTGAAAATTGAAATTTTTCTAGCACAGTACAAATCGACTTTTTGGGCCAAAAAAACGTGTTTTAGCATTTATTTTGCCTGAAAATTGAAATTTTTCTAGCACAGTACAAATCGACTTTTTGGGCCAAAAAAACGTGTTTTAGCATTTTTTTTGCCTGAAAATTGAAATTTTTCTAGCACAGTACAAATCGACTTTTTGGGCCAAAAAAACGTGTTTTAGCATTTTTTTTGCCTGAAAATTGATTTTTTTTTTAGCACAGTACAAATCGACTTTTTGGGCCAAAAAAACGTGTTTTTGCATTTTTTTTGCCTGAAAATTGAAATTTTTCTAGCACTGTACAAATCGACTTTTTGAGCCAAAAAAACGTGTTTTTGCATTTTTTTTTGCCTGAAAATTGAAATTTTTCTAGCACTGTACAAATCGACTTTTTGGGCAAAAAAAACGTGTTTTAGCATTTTTTTTGCCTGAAAATTGAATTTTTTTTAGCACAGTACAAATCGACTTTTTGAGCCAAAAAAACGTGTTTTTGCATTTTTTTTGCCTGAAAATTGAAATTTTTCTAGCACAGTACAAATCGACTTTTTGGGCCAAAAAAACGTGTTTTAGCATTTTTTTTGCCTGAAAATTGAAATTTTTCTAGCACTGTACAAATCGACTTTTTGGGCCAAAAAAACGTGTTTTTGCATTTTTTTTTGCCTGAAAATTGAAATTTTTCTAGCACAGTACAAATCGACTTTTTGGGCCAAAAAAACGTGTTTTAGCATTTTTTTTGCCTGAAAATTGAAATTTTTCTAGCACAGTACAAATCGACTTTTTGGGCCAAAAAAACGTGTTTTAGCATTTTTTTTGCCTGAAAATTGAAATTTTTCTAGCACTGTACAAATCGACTTTTTGGGCCAAAAAAACGTGTTTTTGCATTTTTTTTGCCTGAAAATTGAAATTTTTCTAGCACAGTACAAATCGACTTTTTGGGCCAAAAAACGTGTTTTTGCATTTTTTTTGCCTGAAAATTGAAATTTTTCTAGCACTGTACAAATCGACTTTTTGGGCCAAAAAAACGTGTTTTTGCATTTTTTTTGCCTGAAAATTGAAATTTTTCTAGCACAGTACAAATCGACTTTTTGGGCCAAAAAAACGTGTTTTAGCATTTTTTTTGCCTGAAAATTGAAATTTTTCTAGCACAGTACAAATCGACTTTTTGGGCCAAAAAAACGTGTTTTAGCATTTTTTTTGCCTGAAAATTGAAATTTTTCTAGCACTGTACAAATCGACTTTTTGGGCCAAAAAAACGTGTTTTTGCATTTTTTTTGCCTGAAAATTGAATTTTTTCTAGCACAGTACAAATCGACTTTTTGGGCCAAAAAAACGTGTTTTTGCATTTTTTTTGCCTGAAAATTGAAATTTTTCTAGCACAGTACAAATCGACTTTTTGGGCCAAAAAAACGTGTTTTTGCATTTTTTTTGCCTGAAAATTGAAATTTTTCTAGCACAGTACAAATCGACTTTTTGGGCCAAAAAAACGTGTTTTAGCATTTTTTTTGCCTGAAAATTGAAATTTTTCTAGCACAGTACAAATCGACTTTTTGGGCCAAAAAAACGTGTTTTTGCATTTTTTTTGCCTGAAAATTGAAATTTTTCTAACACAGTACAAATCGACTTTTTGGGCCAAAAAAACGTGTTTTAGCATTTTTTTTGCCTGAAAATTGAAATTTTTCTAGCACAGTACAAATCGACTTTTTGGGCCAAAAAAACGTGTTTTAGCATTTTTTTTGCCTGAAAATTGAAATTTTTCTAGCACAGTACAAATCGACTTTTTGGGCCAAAAAAACGTGTTTTAGCATTTTTTTTGCCTGAAAATTGAATTTTTTTTAGCACAGTACAAATCGACTTTTTGGGCCAAAAAAACGTGTTTTTGCATTTTTTTTGCCTGAAAATTGAAATTTTTCTAGCACTGT
Source organism: Petrolisthes manimaculis (assembly GCA_034508575.1). NCBI lineage: Eukaryota > Metazoa > Arthropoda > Malacostraca > Decapoda > Porcellanidae > Petrolisthes > Petrolisthes manimaculis. Next base: position 43,082 of record JAWZYT010004580.1, read on the forward strand.
ACAAATCGACTTTTTGGGCCAAAAAAACGTGTTTTTGCATTTTTTTTGCCTGAAAATTGAAATTTTTCTAGCACTGTACAAATCGACTTTTTGGGCCAAAAAAACGTGTTTTAGCATTTTTTTTGCCTGAAAATTGAATTTTTTTTAGCACAGTACAAATCGACTTTTTGGGCCAAAAAAACGTGTTTTTGCATTTTTTTTGCCTGAAAATTGAAATTTTTCTAGCACAGTACAAATCGACTTTTTGGGCCAAAAAAACGTGTTTTAGCATTTTTTTTGCCTGAAAATTGAAATTTTTCTAGCACAGTACAAATCGACTTTTTGGGCCAAAAAAACGTGTTTTTGCATTTTTTTTGCCTGAAAATTGAAATTTTTCTAGCACAGTACAAATCGACTTTTTGGGCCAAAAAAACGTGTTTTTGCATTTTTTTTGCCTGAAAATTGAAATTTTTCTAGCACAGTACAAATCGACTTTTTGGGCCAAAAAAACGTGTTTTAGCATTTTTTTTGCCTGAAAATTGATTTTTTTTTAGCACAGTACAAATCGACTTTTTGGGCCAAAAAAACGTGTTTTTGCATTTTTTTTGCCTGAAAATTGAAATTTTTCTAGCACAGTACAAATCGACTTTTTGGGCCAAAAAAACGTGTTTTAGCATTTTTTTTGCCTGAAAATTGAAATTTTTCTAGCACAGTACAAATCGACTTTTTGGGCCAAAAAAACGTGTTTTTGCATTTTTTTTGCCTGAAAATTGAAATTTTTCTAGCACAGTACAAATCGACTTTTTGGGCCAAAAAAACGTGTTTTTGCATTTTTTTTGCCTGAAAATTGAAATTTTTCTAGCACTGTACAAATCGACTTTTTGGGCCAAAAAAACGTGTTTTAGCATTTTTTTTGCCTGAAAACTGAATTTTTTTAGCACAGTACAAATCGACTTTTTGGGCCAAAAAAACGTGTTTTTGCATTTTTTTTGCCTGAAAATTGAAATTTTTCTAGCACAGTACAAATCGACTTTTTGGGCCAAAAAAACGTGTTTTAGCATTTTTTTTGCCTGAAAATTGAAATTTTTCTAGCACAGTACAAATCGACTTTTTGGGCCAAAAAAACGTGTTTTAGCATTTTTTTTGCCTGAAAATTGAAATTTTTCTAGCACAGTACAAATCGACTTTTTGGGCCAAAAAAACGTGTTTTTGCATTTTTTTTTGCCTGAAAATTGAATTTTTTCTAGCACAGTACAAATCGACTTTTTGGGCCAAAAAAACGTGTTTTAGCATTTTTTTTGCCTGAAAATTTAAATTTTTCTAGCACAGTACAAATCGACTTTTTGGGCCAAAAAAACGTGCTTTAGCATTTTTTTTGCCTGAAAATTGAATTTTTTTTAGCACAGTACAAATCGACTTTTTGGGCCAAAAAAACGTGTTTTTGCATTTTTTTTGCCTGAAAATTGAAATTTTTCTAGCACTGTACAAATCGACTTTTTGGGCCAAAAAAACGTGTTTTTGCATTTTTTTGCCTGAAAATTGAAATTTTTCTAGCACTGTACAAATCGACTTTTTGGGCCAAAAAAACGTGTTTTAGCATTTTTTTTGCCTGAAAATTGATTTTTTTTTAGCACAGTACAAATCGACTTTTTGGGCCAAAAAAACGTGTTTTTGCATTTTTTTTGCCTGAAAATTGAAATTTTTCTAGCACAGTACAAATCGACTTTTTGGGCCAAAAAAACGTGTTTTAGCATTTTTTTTGCCTGAAAATTGAAATTTTTCTAGCACAGTACAAATCGACTTTTTGGGCCAAAAAAACGTGTTTTTGCATTTTTTTTGCCTGAAAATTGAAATTTTTCTAGCACAGTACAAATCGACTTTTTGGGCCAAAAAAACGTGTTTTTGCATTTTTTTTGCCTGAAAATTGAAATTTTTCTAGCACAGTACAAATCGACTTTTTGGGCCAAAAAAACGTGTTTTAGCATTTTTTTTGCCTGAAAATTGATTTTTTTTTAGCACAGTACAAATCGACTTTTTGGGCCAAAAAAACGTGTTTTTGCATTTTTTTTGCCTGAAAATTGAAATTTTTCTAGCACAGTACAAATCGACTTTTTGGGCCAAAAAAACGTGTTTTAGCATTTTTTTTGCCTGAAAATTGAAATTTTTCTAGCACAGTACAAATCGACTTTTTGGGCCAAAAAAACGTGTTTTTGCATTTTTTTTGCCTGAAAATTGAAATTTTTCTAGCACAGTACAAATCGACTTTTTGGGCCAAAAAAACGTGTTTTTGCATTTTTTTTGCCTGAAAATTGAATTTTTTTTAGCACAGTACAAATCGACTTTTTGGGCCAAAAAAACGTGTTTTTGCATTTTTTTTGCCTGAAAATTGAAATTTTTCTAGCACTGTACAAATCGACTTTTTGGGCCAAAAAAACGTGTTTTTGCATTTTTTTTGCCAGAAAATTGAAATTTTTCTAGCACTGTACAAATCGACTTTTTGGGCCAAAAAAACGTGTTTTAGCATTTTTTTTGCCTGAAAATTGAATTTTTTTTAGCACAGTACAAATCGACTTTTTGGGCCAAAAAAACGTGTTTTTGCATTTTTTTTGCCTGAAAATTGAAATTTTTCTAGCACAGTACAAATCGACTTTTTGGGCCAAAAAAACGTGTTTTAGCATTTTTTTTGCCTGAAAATTGAAATTTTTCTAGCACTGTACAAATCGACTTTTTGGGCCAAAAAAACGTGTTTTTGCATTTTTTTTGCCTGAAAATTGAAATTTTTCTAGCACAGTACAAATCGACTTTTTGGGCCAAAAAAACGTGTTTTAGCATTTTTTTTGCCTGAAAATTGAAATTTTTCTAGCACAGTACAAATCGACTTTTTGGGCCAAAAAAACGTGTTTTAGCATTTTTTTTGCCTGAAAATTGAAATTTTTCTAGCACTGTACAAATCGACTTTTTGGGCCAAAAAAACGTGTTTTTGCATTTTTTTTGCCTGAAAATTGAAATTTTTCTAGCACAGTACAAATCGACTTTTTGGGCCAAAAAACGTGTTTTTGCATTTTTTTTGCCTGAAAATTGAAATTTTTCTAGCACTGTACAAATCGACTTTTTGGGCCAAAAAAACGTGTTTTTGCATTTTTTTTGCCTGAAAATTGAAATTTTTCTAGCACAGTACAAATCGACTTTTTGGGCCAAAAAAACGTGTTTTAGCATTTTTTTTGCCTGAAAATTGAAATTTTTCTAGCACAGTACAAATCGACTTTTTGGGCCAAAAAAACATGTTTTAGCATTTTTTTTGCCTGAAAATTGAAATTTTTCTAGCACTGTACAAATCGACTTTTTGGGCCAAAAAAACGTGTTTTAGCATTTTTTTTGCCTGAAAATTGATTTTTTTTTAGCACAGTACAAATCGACTTTTTGGGCCAAAAAAACGTGTTTTAGCATTTTTTTTGCCTGAAAATTGAAATTTTTCTAGCACAGTACAAATCGACTTTTTGGGCCAAAAAAACGTGTTTTTGCATTTTTTTTGCCTGAAAATTGAAATTTTTCTAGCACAGTACAAATCGACTTTTTGGGCCAAAAAAACGTGTTTTTGCATTTTTTTTGCCTGAAAATTGAAATTTTTCTAGCACAGTACAAATCGACTTTTTGGGCCAAAAAAACGTGTTTTAGCATTTTTTTTGCCTGAAAATTGAAATTTTTCTAGCACAGTACAAATCGACTTTTTGGGCCAAAAAAACGTGTTTTAGCATTTTTTTTGCCTGAAAATTGAAATTTTTCTAGCACAGTACAAATCGACTTTTTGGGCCAAAAAAACGTGTTTTTGCATTTTTTTTGCCTGAAAATTGAAATTTTTCTAGCACAGTACAAATCGACTTTTTGGGCCAAAAAAACGTGTTTTAGCATTTTTTTTGCCTGAAAATTTAAATTTTTCTAGCACAGTACAAATCGACTTTTTGGGCCAAAAAAACGTGTTTTAGCATTTTTTTTGCCTGAAAATTGAATTTTTTTTAGCACAGTACAAATCGACTTTTTGGGCCAAAAAAACGTGTTTTTGCATTTTTTTTTGCCTGAAAATTGAATTTTTTCTAGCACTGTACAAATCGACTTTTTGGGCCAAAAAAACGTGTTTTTGCATTTTTTTTTGCCTGAAAATTGAAATTTTTCTAGCACTGTACAAATCGACTTTTTGGGCCAAAAAAACGTGTTTTAGCATTTTTTTTGCCTGAAAATTGATTTTTTTTTAGCACAGTACAAATCGACTTTTTGGGCCAAAAAAACGTGTTTTTGCATTTTTTTTGCCTGAAAATTGAAATTTTTCTAGCACAGTACAAATCGACTTTTTGGGCCAAAAAAACGTGTTTTAGCATTTTTTTTGCCTGAAAATTGAAATTTTTCTAGCACAGTACAAATCGATTTTTTGGGCCAAAAAAACGTGTTTTTGCATTTTTTTTGCCTGAAAATTGAAATTTTTCTAGCACAGTACAAATCGACTTTTTGGGCCAAAAAAACGTGTTTTTGCATTTTTTTTGCCTGAAAATTGAAATTTTTCTAGCACAGTACAAATCGACTTTTTGGGCCAAAAAAACGTGTTTTAGCATTTTTTTTGCCTGAAAATTGATTTTTTTTAGCACAGTACAAATCGACTTTTTGGGCCAAAAAAACGTGTTTTTGCATTTTTTTTGCCTGAAAATTGAAATTTTTCTAGCACAGTACAAATCGACTTTTTGGGCCAAAAAAACGTGTTTTAGCATTTTTTTTGCCTGAAAATTGAAATTTTTCTAGCACAGTACAAATCGACTTTTTGGGCCAAAAAAACGTGTTTTTGCATTTTTTTTGCCTGAAAATTGAAATTTTTCTAGCACAGTACAAATCGACTTTTTGGGCCAAAAAAACGTGTTTTTGCATTTTTTTTGCCTGAAAATTGAAATTTTTCTAGCACAGTACAAATCGACTTTTTGGGCCAAAAAAACGTGTTTTAGCATTTTTTTTGCCTGAAAATTGAAATTTTTCTAGCACAGTACAAATCGACTTTTTGGGCCAAAAAAACGTGTTTTAGCATTTTTTTTGCCTGAAAATTGAAATTTTTCTAGCACAGTACAAATCGACTTTTTGGGCCAAAAAAACGTGTTTTAGCATTTTTTTTGCCTGAAAATTGAATTTTTTTTAGCACAGTACAAATCGACTTTTTGGGCCAAAAAAACGTGTTTTTGCATTTTTTTTGCCTGAAAATTGAAATTTTTCTAGCACTGTACAAATCGACTTTTTGGGCCAAAAAAACGTGTTTTTGCATTTTTTTTGCCTGAAAATTGATTTTTTTCTAGCACTGTACAAATCGACTTTTTGGGCCAAAAAAACGTGTTTTAGCATTTTTTTTGCCTGAAAATTGAATTTTTTTTAGCACAGTACAAATCGACTTTTTGGGCCAAAAAAATGTGTTTTTGCATTTTTTTTGCCTGAAAATTGAAATTTTTCTACCACAGTACAAATCGACTTTTTGGGCCAAAAAAACGTGTTTTAGCATTTTTTTTGCCTGAAAATTGAAATTTTTCTAGCACTGTACAAATCGACTTTTTGGGCCAAAAAAACGTGTTTTTGCATTTTTTTTTGCCTGAAAATTGAAATTTTTCTAGCACAGTACAAATCGACTTTTTGGGCCAAAAAAACGTGTTTTAGCATTTTTTTTGCCTGAAAATTGAAATTTTTCTAGCACAGTACAAATCGACTTTTTGGGCCAAAAAAACGTGTTTTAGCATTTTTTTGCCTGAAAATTGAAATTTTTCTAGCACTGTACAAATCGACTTTTTGGGCCAAAAAAACGTGTTTTAGCATTTTTTTTGCCTGAAAATTGAAATTTTTCTAGCACAGTACAAATCGACTTTTTGGGCCAAAAAACGTGTTTTTGCATTTTTTTTGCCTGAAAATTGAAATTTTTCTAGCACTGTACAAATCGACTTTTTGGGCCAAAAAAACGTGTTTTTGCATTTTTTTTGCCTGAAAATTGAAATTTTTCTAGCACAGTACAAATCGACTTTTTGGGCCAAAAAAACGTGTTTTAGCATTTTTTTTGCCTGAAAATTGAAATTTTTCTAGCACAGTACAAATCGACTTTTTGGGCCAAAAAAACGTGTTTTAGCATTTTTTTTGCCTGAAAATTGAAATTTTTCTAGCACTGTACAAATCGACTTTTTGGGCCAAAAAAACGTGTTTTTGCATTTTTTTTGCCTGAAAATTGAATTTTTTCTAGCACAGTACAAATCGACTTTTTCGGCCAAAAAAACGTGTTTTTGCATTTTTTTTGCCTGAAAATTGAAATTTTTCTAGCACAGTACAAATCGACTTTTTGGGCCAAAAAAACGTGTTTTTGCATTTTTTTTTGCCTGAAAATTGAAATTTTTCTAGCACAGTACAAATCGACTTTTGGGGCCAAAAAAACGTGTTTTAGCATTTTTTTTGCCTGAAAATTGAAATTTTTCTAGCACAGTACAAAGCGACTTTTTGGGCCAAAAAAACGTGTTTTAGCATTTTTTTTGCCTGAAAATTGAAATTTTTCTAGCACAGTACAAATCGACTTTTTGGGCCAAAAAAACGTGTTGTAGCATTTTTTTTGCCTGAAAATTGAAATTTTTCTAGCACAGTACAAATCGACTTTTTGGGCCAAAAAAAACGTGTTTTAGCATTTTTTTTGCCTGAAAATTGAATTTTTTCTAGCACAGTACAAATCGACTTTTTGGGCCAAAAAAAACGTGTTTTAGCATTTTTTTGCCTGAAAATTGAAATTTTTCTAGCACAGTACAAATCGACTTTTTGGGCCAAAAAAACGTGTTTTTGCATTTTTTTTGCCTGAAAATTGAAATTTTTCTAGCACAGTACAAATCGACTTTTTGGGCCAAAAAAACGTGTTTTTGCATTTTTTTTGCCTGAAAATTGAAATTTTTCTAGCACAGTACAAATCGACTTTTGGGGCCAAAAAAACGTGTTTTAGCATTTTTTTTGCCTGAAAATTGAAATTTTTCTAGCACAGTACAAATCGACTTTTGGGGCCAAAAAAACGTGTTTTAGCATTTTTTTTGCCTGAAAATTGAAATTTTTCTAGCACAGTACAAATCGACTTTTTGGGCCAAAAAAACGTGTTTTTGCATTTTTTTTGCCTGAAAATTGAAATTTTTCTAGCACTGTACAAATCGACTTTTTGGGCCAAAAAAACGTGTTTTAGCATTTTTTTTGCCTGAAAATTGAAATTTTTCTAGCACAGTACAAATCGACTTTTTGGGCCAAAAAAACGTGTTTTAGCATTTTTTTTGCCTGAAAATTGAAATTTTTCTAGCACAGTACAAATCGACTTTTTGGGCCAAAAAAACGTGTTTTTGCATTTTTTTTGCCTGAAAATTGAAATTTTTCTAGCACAGTACAAATCGACTTTTTGGGCCAAAAAAACGTGTTTTTGCATTTTTTTTGCCTGAAAATTGAAATTTTTCTAGCACATTACAAATCGACTTTTTGGGCCAAAAAAACGTGTTTTAGCATTTTTTTTGCCTGAAAATTGAAATTTTTCTAGCACAGTACAAATCGACTTTTTGGGCCAAAAAAACGTGTTTTAGCATATTTTTTGCCTGAAAATTGAAATTTTTCTAGCACAGTACAAATCGACTTTTTGGGCCAAAAAAACGTGTTTTAGCATTTTTTTTGCCTGAAAATTGAAATTTTTCTAGCACTGTACAAATCGACTTTTTGGGCCAAAAAAACGTGTTTTTGCATTTTTTTTGCCTGAAAATTGAAATTTTTCTAGCACTGTACAAATCGACTTTTTGGGCCAAAAAAACGTGTTTTAGCATTTTTTTTGCCTGAAAATTGAAATTTTTCTAGCACAGTACAAATCGACTTTTTGGGCCAAAAAAACGTGTTTTAGCATTTTTTTTGCCTGAAAATTGAAATTTTTCTAGCACAGTACAAATCGACTTTTTGGGCCAAAAAAACGTGTTTTAGCATTTTTTTTGCCTGAAAATTGAAATTTTTCTAGCACAGTACAAATCGACTTTTTGGGCCAAAAAAACGTGTTTTAGCATTTTTTTTGCCTGAAAATTGAAATTTTTCTAGCACAGTACAAATCGACTTTTGGGGCCAAAAAAACGTGTTTTTGCATTTTTTTTGCCTGAAAATTGAAATTTTTCTAGCACAGTACAAATCGACTTTTTGGGCCAAAAAAACGTGTTTTTGCATTTTTTTTTGCCTGAAAATTGAAATTTTTCTAGCACAGTACAAATCGACTTTTTGGGCCAAAAAAACGTGTTTTAGCATTTTTTTTGCCTGAAAATTGAAATTTTTCTAGCACAGTACAAATCGACTTTTTGGGCCAAAAAAACGTGTTTTAGCATTTTTTTTGCCTGAAAATTGAAATTTTTCTAGCACAGTACAAATCGACTTTTTGGGCCAAAAAAACGTGTTTTAGCATTTTTTTTGCCTGAAAATTGAATTTTTTTTAGCACAGTACAAATTGACTTTTTGGGCCAAAAAAACGTGTTTTAGCATTTTTTTTGCCTGAAAATTGAAATTTTTCTAGCACTGTACAAATCGACTTTTTGGGCCAAAAAAACGTGTTTTTGCATTTTTTTTGCCTGAAAATTGAAATTTTTCTAGCACTGTACAAATCGACTTTTTGGGCCAAAAAAACGTGTTTTAGCATTTTTTTTGCCTGAAAATTGAAATTTTTCTAGCACAGTACAAATCGACTTTTTGGGCCAAAAAAACGTGTTTTTGCATTTTTTTTGCCTGAAAATTGAAATTTTTCTAGCACAGTACAAATCGACTTTTTGGGCCAAAAAAACGTGTTTTTGCATTTTTTTCCCCTGAAAATTGAAATTTTTCTAGCACAGTACAAATCGACTTTTTGGGCCAAAAAAACGTGTTTTAGCATTTTTTTTGCCTGAAAATTGAAATTTTTCTAGCACAGTACAAATCGACTTTTTGGGCCAAAAAAACGTGTTTTAGCATTTTTTTTGCCTGAAAATTGAAATTTTTCTAGCACAGTACAAATCGACTTTTTGGGCCAAAAAAACGTGTTTTAGCATTTTTTTTGCCTGAAAATTGAAATTTTTCTAGCACAGTACAAATCGACTTTTGGGGCCAAAAAAACGTGTTTTTGCATTTTTTTTGCCTGAAAATTGAAATTTTTCTAGCACAGTACAAATCGACTTTTTGGGCCAAAAAAACGTGTTTTTGCATTTTTTTTGCCTGAAAATTGAAATTTTTCTAGCACAGTACAAATCGACTTTTTGGGCCAAAAAAACGTGTTTTAGCATTTTTTTTGCCTGAAAATTGAAATTTTTCTAGCACAGTACAAATCGACTTTTTGGGCCAAAAAAACGTGTTTTAGCATTTTTTTTGCCTGAAAATTGAAATTTTTCTAGCACAGTACAAATCGACTTTTTGGGCCAAAAAAACGTGTTTTAGCATTTTTTTTGCCTGAAAATTGATTTTTTTTTAGCACAGTACAAATTGACTTTTTGGGCCAAAAAAATGTGTTTTAGCATTTTTTTTGCCTGAAAATTGAAATTTTTCTAGCACTGTACAAATCGACTTTTTGGGCCAAAAAAACGTGTTTTTGCATTTTTTTTGCCTGAAAATTGAAATTTTTCTAGCACTGTACAAATCGACTTTTTGGGCCAAAAAAACGTGTTTTAGCATTTTTTTTGCCTGAAAATTGAAATTTTTCTAGCACAGTACAAATCGACTTTTTGGGCCAAAAAAACGTGTTTTTGCATTTTTTTTGCCTGAAAATTGAAATTTTTCTAGCACAGTACAAATCGACTTTTTGGGCCAAAAAAACGTGTTTTTGCATTTTTTTCCCCTGAAAATTGAAATTTTTCTAGCACAGTACAAATCGACTTTTTGGGCCAAAAAAACGTGTTTTAGCATTTTTTTTGCCTGAAAATTGAAATTTTTCTAGCACAGTAGAAATCGACTTTTTGGGCCAAAAAAACGTGTTTTTGCATTTTTTTTGCCTGAAAATTGAAATTTTTCTAGCACAGCACAAATCGACTTTTTGGGCCAAAAAAACGTGTTTTAGCATTTTTTTTTACTGAAAATTGAATTTTTTTTAGCACAGTACAAATCGACTTTTTGGGCCAAAAAAACGTGTTTTTGCATTTTTTTTGCCTGAAAATTGAAATTTTTCTAGCACTGTACAAATCGACTTTTTGGGCCAAAAAAACGTGTTTTTGCATTTTTTTTGCCTGAAAATTGAAATTTTTGTAGCACTGTACAAATCGACTTTTTGGGCCAAAAAAACGTGTTTTAGCATTTTTTTTGCCTGAAAATTGAAATTTTTCTAGCACAGTACAAATCGACTTTTTGGGCCAAAAAAACGTGTTTTTGCATTTTTTTTTGCCTGAAAATTGAAATTTTTCTAGCACAGTACAAATCGACTTTTTGGGCCAAAAAAACGTGTTTTAGCATTTTTTTTGCCTGAAAATTGAAATTTTTCTAGCACAGTACAAATCGACTTTTTGGGCCAAAAAAACGTGTTTTAGCATTTATTTGCCTGAAAATTGAAATTTTTCTAGCACTGTACAAATCGACTTTTTGGGCCAAAAAAACGTGTTTTTGCATTTTTTTTGCCTGAAAATTGAAATTTTTCTAGCACTGTACAAATCGACTTTTTGGGCCAAAAAAACGTGTTTTAGCATTTTTTTTGCCTGAAAATTGAAATTTTTCTAGCACAGTACAAATCGACTTTTTGGGCCAAAAAAACGTGTTTTTGCATTTTTTTTTGCCTGAAAATTGAAATTTTTCTAGCACAGTACAAATCGACTTTTTGGGCCAAAAAAACGTGTTTTAGCATTTTTTTTGCCTGAAAATTGAAATTTTTCTAGCACAGTACAAATCGACTTTTTGGGCCAAAAAAACGTGTTTTAGCATTTATTTGCCTGAAAATTGAAATTTTTCTAGCACTGTACAAATCGACTTTTTGGGCCAAAAAAACGTGTTTTTGCATTTTTTTTGCCTGAAAATTGAAATTTTTCTAGCACTGTACAAATCGACTTTTTGGGCCAAAAAAACGTGTTTTAGCATTTTTTTTGCCTGAAAATTGAAATTTTTCTAGCACAGTACAAATCGACTTTTTGGGCCAAAAAAACGTGTTTTTGCATTTTTTTTGCCTGAAAATTGAAATTTTTCTAGCACAGTACAAATCGACTTTTTGGGCCAAAAAATCGTGTTTTTGCATTTTTTTCCCCTGAAAATTGAAATTTTTCTAGCACAGTACAAATCGACTTTTTGGGCCAAAAAAACGTGTTTTAGCATTTTTTTTGCCTGAAAATTGAAATTTTTCTAGCACAGTAGAAATCGACTTTTTGGGCCAAAAAAACGTGTTTTTGCATTTTTTTTGCCTGAAAATTGAAATTTTTCTAGCACAGCACAAATCGACTTTTTGGGCCAAAAAAACGTGTTTTAGCATTTTTTTTTACTGAAAATTGAATTTTTTTTAGCACAGTACAAATCGACTTTTTGGGCCAAAAAAACGTGTTTTTGCATTTTTTTTGCCTGAAAATTGAAATTTTTCTAGCACTGTACAAATCGACTTTTTGGGCCAAAAAAACGTGTTTTTGCATTTTTTTTGCCTGAAAATTGAAATTTTTGTAGCACTGTACAAATCGACTTTTTGGGCCAAAAAAACGTGTTTTAGCATTTTTTTTGCCTGAAAATTGAAATTTTTCTAGCACAGTACAAATCGACTTTTTGGGCCAAAAAAACGTGTTTTTGCATTTTTTTTTGCCTGAAAATTGAAATTTTTCTAGCACAGTACAAATCGACTTTTTGGGCCAAAAAAACGTGTTTTAGCATTTTTTTTGCCTGAAAATTGAAATTTTTCTAGCACAGTACAAATCGACTTTTTGGGCCAAAAAAACGTGTTTTAGCATTTATTTGCCTGAAAATTGAAATTTTTCTAGCACTGTACAAATCGACTTTTTGGGCCAAAAAAACGTGTTTTTGCATTTTTTTTGCCTGAAAATTGAAATTTTTCTAGCACTGTACAAATCGACTTTTTGGGCCAAAAAAACGTGTTTTAGCATTTTTTTTGCCTGAAAATTGAATTTTTTTTAGCACAGTACAAATCGACTTTTTGGGCCAAAAAAACGTGTTTTTGCATTTTTTTTGCCTGAAAATTGAAATTTTTCTAGCACAGTACAAATCGACTTTTTGGGCCAAAAAATCGTGTTTTTGCATTTTTTTTGCCTGAAAATTGAAATTTTTCTAGCACAGTACAAATCGACTTTTTGGGCCAAAAAAACGTGTTTTAGCATTTTTTTTGCCTGAAAATTGAAATTTTTCTAGCACAGTACAAATCGACTTTTTGGGCCAAAAAAAACGTGTTTTAGCATTTTTTTTGCCTGAAAATTGAAATTTTTCTAGCACAGTACAAATCGACTTTTTGGGCCAAAAAAACGTGTTTTAGCATTTTTTTTGCCTGAAAATTGAATTTTTTTTAGCACAGTACAAATCGACTTTTTGGGCCAAAAAAACGTGTTTTTGCATTTTTTTTGCCTGAAAATTGAAATTTTTCTAGCACTGTACAAATCGACTTTTTGGGCCAAAAAAACGTGTTTTAGCATTTTTTTTGCCTGAAAATTGAAATTTTTCTAGCACAGTACAAATCGACTTTTTGGGCCAAAAAAACGTGTTTTAGCATTTTTTTTGCCTGAAAATTGAAATTTTTCTAGCACAGTACAAATCGACTTTTTGGGCCAAAAAAACGTGTTTTAGCATTTTTTTTGCCTGAAAATTGAAATTTTTCTAGCACAGTACAAATCGACTTTTGGGGCCAAAAAAACGTGTTTTTGCATTTTTTTTGCCTGAAAATTGAAATTTTTCTAGCACAGTACAAATCGACTTTTTGGGCCAAAAAAACGTGTTTTTGCATTTTTTTTGCCTGAAAATTGAAATTTTTCTAGCACAGTACAAATCGACTTTTTGGGCCAAAAAAACGTGTTTTAGCATTTTTTTTGCCTGAAAATTGAAATTTTTCTAGCACAGTACAAATCGACTTTTTGGGCCAAAAAAACGTGTTTTAGCATTTTTTTTGCCTGAAAACTGAAATTTTTCTAGCACAGTACAAATCGACTTTTTGGGCCAAAAAAACATGTTTTAGCATTTTTTTTGCCTGAAAATTGATTTTTTTTTAGCACAGTACAAATTGACTTTTTGGGCCAAAAAAACGTGTTTTAGCATTTTTTTTGCCTGAAAATTGAAATTTTTCTAGCACAGTACAAATCGACTTTTTGGGCCAAAAAAACGTGTTTTAGCATTTTTTTTGCCTGAAAATTGAAATTTTTCTAGCACAGTACAAATCGACTTTTTGGGCCAAAAAAACGTGTTTTAGCATTTTTTTTGCCTGAAAATTGAATTTTTTTTAGCACAGTACAAATTGACTTTTTGGGCCAAAAAAACGTGTTTTAGCATTTTTTTTGCCTGAAAATTGAAATTTTTCTAGCACTGTACAAATCGACTTTTTGGGCCAAAAAAACGTGTTTTAGCATTTTTTTTGCCTGAAAATTGAATTTTTTTTAGCACAGTACAAATCGACTTTTTGGGCCAAAAAAACGTGTTTTAGCATTTTTTTTGCCTGAAAATTGAAATTTTTCTAGCACAGTACAAATCGACTTTTTGGGCCAAAAAAATGTGTTCTAGCATTTTTTTTTGCCTGAAAATTGAATTTTTTTTAGCACAGTACAAATCGACTTTTTGGGCCAAAAAAACGTGTTTTTGCATTTTTTTTGCCTGAAAATTGAAAATTTTCTAGCACAGTACAAATCGACTTTTTGGGCCAAAAAAACGTGTTTTAGCATTTTTTTTGCCTGAAAATTGAAATTTTTCTAGCACAGTACAAATCGACTTTTTGGGCCAAAAAAACGTGTTTTAGCATTTTTTTTGCCTGAAAATTGAAATTTTTCTAGCACAGTAGAAATCGACTTTTTGGGCCAAAAAAACGTGTTTTAGCATTTTTTTTGCCTGAAAATTGAAATTTTTCTAGCACAGTACAAATCGACTTTTTGGGCCAAAAAAACGTGTTTTAGCATTTTTTTTGACTTAAAATTGAATTTTTTTTAGCACAGTACAAATCGACTTTTTGGGCCAAAAAAACGTGTTTTTGCATTTTTTTTGCCTGAAAATTGAAATTTTTCTAGCACTGTACAAATCGACTTTTTGGGCCAAAAAAACGTGTTTTTGCATTTTTTTTGCCTGAAAATTGAAATTTTTGTAGCACTGTACAAATCGACTTTTTGGGCCAAAAAAACGTGTTTTAGCATTTTTTTTGCCTGAAAATTGAAATTTTTCTAGCACAGTACAAATCGACTTTTTGGGCCAAAAAAACGTGTTTTTGCATTTTTTTTGCCTGAAAATTGAAATTTTTCTAGCACAGTACAAATCGACTTTTTGGGCCAAAAAAACGTGTTTTAGCATTTTTTTTGCCTGAAAATTGAAATTTTTCTAGCACAGTACAAATCGACTTTTTGGGCCAAAAAAACGTGTTTTAGCATTTTTTTGCCTGAAAATTGAAATTTTTCTAGCACTGTACAAATCGACTTTTTGGGCCAAAAAAACGTGTTTTTGCATTTTTTTTGCCTGAAAATTGAAATTTTTCTAGCACTGTACAAATCGACTTTTTGGGCCAAAAAAACGTGTTTTAGCATTTTTTTTGCCTGAAAATTGATTTTTTTTTAGCACAGTACAAATCGACTTTTTGGGCCAAAAAATCGTGTTTTTGCATTTTTTTTGCCTGAAAATTGAAATTTTTCTAGCACAGTACAAATCGACTTTTTGGGCCAAAAAAACGTGTTTTAGCATTTTTTTTGCCTGAAAATTGAAATTTTTCTAGCACAGTACAAATCGACTTTTTGGGCCAAAAAAAACGTGTTTTAGCATTTTTTTTGCCTGAAAATTGAAATTTTTCTAGCACAGTACAAATCGACTTTTTGGGCCAAAAAAACGTGTTTTAGCATTTTTTTTGCCTGAAAATTGAATTTTTTTTAGCACAGTACAAATCGACTTTTTGGGCCAAAAAAACGTGTTTTTGCATTTTTTTTGCCTGAAAATTGAAATTTTTCTAGCACTGTACAAATCGACTTTTTGGGCCAAAAAAACGTGTTTTTGCATTTTTTTTGCCTGAAAATTGAAATTTTTCTAGCACTGTACAAATCGACTTTTTGGGCCAAAAAAACGTGTTTTAGCATTTTTTTTGCCTGAAAACTGAATTTTTTTTAGCACAGTACAAATCGACTTTTTGGGCCAAAAAAACGTGTTTTTGCATTTTTTTTGCCTGAAAATTGAAATTTTTCTAGCACAGTACAAATCGACTTTTTGGGCCAAAAAAACGTGTTTTAGCATTTTTTTTGCCTGAAAATTGAAAATTTTCTAGCACAGTACAAATCGACTTTTGGGGCCAAAAAAACGTGTTTTAGCATTTTTTTTGCCTGAAAATTGAAATTTTTCTAGCACAGTACAAATCGACTTTTTGGGCCAAAAAAACGTGTTTTAGCATTTTTTTTGCCTGAAAATTGAAATTTTTCTAGCACAGTACAAATCGACTTTTTGGGCCAAAAAAACGTGTTTTTGTATTTTTTTTGCCTGAAAATTGAAATTTTTCGAGCACTGTACAAATCGACTTTTTGGGCCAAAAAAACGTGTTTTTGCATTTTTTTTGCCTGAAAATTGAAATTTTTCTAGCACTGTACAAATCGACTTTTTGGGCCAAAAAAACGTGTTTTTGCATTTTTTTTGCCTGAAAATTGAAATTTTTCTAGCACTGTACAAATCGACTTTTTGGGCCAAAAAAACGTGTTTTAGCATTTTTTTTGCCTGAAAATTGAAATTTTTCTAGCACAGTACAAATCGACTTTTTGGGCCAAAAAAACGTGTTTTAGCATTTTTTTTGCCTGAAAATTGAAATTTTTCTAGCACAGTACAAATCGACTTTTTGGGCCAAAAAATCGTGTTTTAGCATTTTTTTTGCCTGAAAATTGAAATTTTTCTAGCACAGTACAAATCGACTTTTTGGGCCAAAAAAACGTGTTTTTGCATTTTTTTTGCCTGAAAATTGAAATTTTTCTAGCACAGTACAAATCGACTTTTTGGGCCAAAAAAACGTGTTTTTGCATTTTTTTTGCCTGAAAATTGAAATTTTTCTAGCACAGTACAAATCGACTTTTGGGGCCAAAAAAACGTGTTTTAGCATTTTTTTTGCCTGAAAATTGAAATTTTTCTAGCACAGTACAAATCGACTTTTTGGGCCAAAAAAACGTGTTTTAGCATTTTTTTTGCCTGAAAATTGAATTTTTTCTAGCACAGTACAAATCGACTTTTTGGGCCAAAAAAACGTGTTTTAGCATTTTTTTTGCCTGAAAATTGAAATTTTTCTAGCACAGTACAAATCGACTTTTTGGGCCAAAAAAACGTGTTTTTGCATTTTTTTTGCCTGAAAATTGAAATTTTTCTAGCACAGTACAAATCGACTTTTGGGGCCAAAAAAACGTGTTTTTGCATTTTTTTTGCCTGAAAATTGAAATTTTTCTAGCACAGTACAAATCGACTTTTTGGGCCAAAAAAACGTGTTTTTGCATTTTTTTTGCCTGAAAATTGAAATTTTTCTAGCACAGTACAAATCGAATTTTTGGGCCAAAAAAACGTGTTTTAGCATTTTTTTTGCCTGAAAATTGAAATTTTTCTAGCACAGTACAAATCGACTTTTTGGGCCAAAAAAACGTGTTTTAGCATTTTTTTTGCCTGAAAATTGAATTTTTTCTAGCACAGTACAAATCGACTTTTTGGGCCAAAAAAACGTGTTTTTGCATTTTTTTTGCCTGAAAATTGAAATTTTTCTAGCACAGTACAAATCGACTTTTTGGGCCAAAAAAACGTGTTTTTGCATTTTTTTTGCCTGAAAATTGAAATTTTTCTAGCACAGTACAAATCGACTTTTGGGGCCAAAAAAACGTGTTTTAGCATTTTTTTTGCCTGAAAATTGAAATTTTTCTAGCACAGTACAAATCGACTTTTTGGGCCAAAAAAACGTGTTTTTGCATTTTTTTTGCCTGAAAATTGAAATTTTTCTAGCACTGTACAAATCGACTTTTTGTGCCAAAAAAACGTGTTTTTGCATTTTTTTTGCCTGAAAATTGAAATTTTTCTAGCACTGTACAAATCGACTTTTTGGGCCAAAAAAACGTGTTTTTGCATTTTTTTTGCCTGAAAATTGAAATTTTTCTAGCACTGTACAAATCGACTTTTTGGGCCAAAAAAACGTGTTTTAGCATTTTTTTTGCCTGAAAATTGAAATTTTTCTAGCACAGTAAAAATCGACTTTTTGGGCCAAAAAAACGTGTTTTAGCATTTTTTTTGCCTGAAAATTGAAATTTTTCTAGCACAGTACAAATCGACTTTTTGGGCCAAAAAAACGTGTTTTTGCATTTTTTTTGCCTGAAAATTGAAATTTTTCTAGCACTGTACAAATCGACTTTTTGGGCCAAAAAAACGTGTTTTTGCATTTTTTTTGCCTGAAAATTGACATTTTTCTAGCACTGTACAAATCGACTTTTTGGGCCAAAAAAACGTGTTTTAGCATTTTTTTTGCCTGAAAATTGAATTTTTTTTAGCACAGTACAAATCGACTTTTTGGGCCAAAAAAACGTGTTTTTGCATTTTTTTTGCCTGAAAATTGAAATTTTTCTAGCACTGTACAAATCGACTTTTTGGGCCAAAAAAACGTGTTTTTGCATTTTTTTTGCCTGAAAATTGAAATTTTTCTAGCACAGTACAAATCGACTTTTGGGGCCAAAAAAAAACGTGTTTTAGCATTTTTTTTGCCTGAAAATTGAAATTTTTCTAGCACAGTACAAATCGACTTTTTGGGCCAAAAAAACGTGTTTTAGCATTTTTTTTGCCTGAAAATTGAATTTTTTTAGCACAGTACAAATCGACTTTTTGGGCCAAAAAAACGTGTTTTAGCATTTTTTTTGCCTGAAAATTGAAATTTTTCTAGCACTGTACAAATCGACTTTTTGGGCCAAAAAAACGTGTTTTTGCATTTTTTTTGCCTGAAAATTGAAATTTTTCTAGCACTGTACAAATCGAATTTTTGGGCCAAAAAAACGTGTTTTAGCATTTTTTTTGCCTGAAAATTGAATTTTTTTTAGCACAGTACAAATCGACTTTTTGGGCCAAAAAAACGTGTTTTTGCATTTTTTTTGCCTGAAAATTGAAATTTTTCTAGCACAGTACAAATCGACTTTTTGGGCCAAAAAAACGTGTTTTTGCATTTTTTTTGCCTGAAAATTGAAATTTTTCTAGCACAGTACAAATCGACTTTTTGGGCCAAAAAAACGTGTTTTTGCATTTTTTTTGCCTGAAAATTGAAATTTTTCTAGCACTGTACAAATCGACTTTTTGGGCCAAAAAAACGTGTTTTTGCATTTTTTTTGCCTGAAAATTGAAATTTTTCTAGCACTGTACAAATCGACTTTTTGGGCCAAAAAAACGTGTTTTAGCATTTTTTTTGCCTGAAAATTGAATTTTTTTTAGCACAGTACAAATCGACTTTTTGGGCCAAAAAAACGTGTTTTTGCATTTTTTTTGCCTGAAAATTGAAATTTTTCTAGCACAGTACAAATCGACTTTTTGGGCCAAAAAAACGTGTTTTAGCATTTTTTTTGCCTGAAAATTGAAATTTTTCTAGCACAGTACAAATCGACTTTTTGGGCCAAAAAAACGTGTTTTTGCATTTTTTTTGCCTGAAAATTGAAATTTTTCCAGCACAGTACAAATCGACTTTTTGGGCCAAAAAAACGTGTTTTTGCATTTTTTTTGCCTGAAAATTGAAATTTTTCTAGCACAGTACAAATCGACTTTTTGGGCCAAAAAAACATGTTTTTGCATTTTTTTTGCCTGAAAATTGAAATTTTTCTAGCACAGTACAAAACGACTTTTTGGGCCAAAAAAACGTGTTTTAGCATTTTTTTTGCCTGAAAATTGAAATTTTTCTAGCACAGTACAAATCGACTTTTTGGGCCAAAAAAACGTGTTTTTGCATTTTTTTTGCCTGAAAATTGAAATTTTTCTAGCACTGTACAAATCGACTTTTTGGGCCAAAAAAACGTGTTTTTGCATTTTTTTTGCCTGAAAATTGAAATTTTTCTAGCACTGTACAAATCGACTTTTTGGGCCAAAAAAACGTGTTTTTGCATTTTTTTTGCCTGAAAATTGAAATTTTTCTAGCACTGTACAAATCGACTTTTTGGGCCAAAAAAACGTGTTTTAGCATTTTTTTTGCCTGAAAATTGAAATTTTTCTAGCACAGTACAAATCGACTTTTTGGGCCAAAAAAACGTGTTTTAGCATTTTTTTTGCCTGAAAATTGAAATTTTTCTAGCACAGTACAAATCGACTTTTTGGGCCAAAAAAAACGTGTTTTAGCATTTTTTTTGCCTGAAAATTGAAATTTTTCTAGCACAGTACAAATCGACTTTTTGGGCCAAAAAAACGTGTTTTAGCATTTTTTTTGCCTGAAAATTGAAATTTTTCTAGCACAGTACAAATCGACTTTTTGGGCCAAAAAAACGTGTTTTTGCATTTTTTTTGCCTGAAAATTGAAATTTTTCTAGCACAGTACAAATCGACTTTTTGGGCCAAAAAAACGTGTTTTAGCATTTTTTTTGCCTGAAAATTGAAATTTTTCTAGCACAGTACAAATCGATTTTTTGGGCCAAAAAAACGTGTTTTAGCATTTTTTTTGCCTGAAAATTGAATTTTTTTTAGCACAGTACAAATCGACTTTTTGGGCCAAAAAAACGTGTTTTTGCATTTTTTTTGCCTGAAAATTGAAATTTTTCTAGCACTGTACAAATCGACTTTTTGGGCCAAAAAAACGTGTTTTTGCATTTTTTTTGCCTGAAAATTGAAATTTTTCTAGCACTGTACAAATCGACTTTTTGGGCCAAAAAAACGTGTTTTAGCATTTTTTTTGCCTGAAAATTGAATTTTTTTTAGCACAGTACAAATCGACTTTTTGGGCCAAAAAAACGTGTTTTTGCATTTTTTTTGCCTGAAAATTGAAATTTTTCTAGCACAGTACAAATCGACTTTTTGGGCCAAAAAAACGTGTTTTAGCATTTTTTTTGCCTGAAAATTGAAATTTTTCTAGCACAGTACAAATCGACTTTTTGGGCCAAAAAAACGTGTTTTTGCATTTTTTTTGCCTGAAAATTGAAATTTTTCTAGCACAGTACAAATCGACTTTTTGGGCCAAAAAAACGTGTTTTTGCATTTTTTTTGCCTGAAAATTGAAATTTTTCTAGCACAGTACAAATCGACTTTTTGGGCCAAAAAAACGTGTTTTAGCATTTTTTTTGCCTGAAAATTGAAATTTTTCTAGCACAGTACAAATCGACTTTTTGGGCCAAAAAAACGTGTTTTTGCATTTTTTTTGCCTGAAAATTGAAATTTTTCTAGCACTGTACAAATCGACTTTTTGTGCCAAAAAAACGTGTTTTTGCATTTTTTTTGCCTGAAAATTGAAATTTTTCTAGCACTGTACAAATCGACTTTTTGGGCCACAAAAAAGTGTTTTTGCATTTTTTTTGCCTGAAAATTGAAATTTTTCTAGCACTGTACAAATCGACTTTTTGGGCCAAAAAAATGTGTTTTAGCATTTTTTTTGCCTGAAAATTGAAATTTTTCTAGCACAGTACAAATCGACTTTTTGGGCCAAAAAAACGTGTTTTAGCATTTTTTTTGCCTGAAAATTGAAATTTTTCTAGCACTGTACAAATCGACTTTTTGGGCCAAAAAAACGTGTTTTTGCATTTTTTTTGCCTGAAAATTGAAATTTTTCTAGCACTGTACAAATCGACTTTTTGGGCCAAAAAACCGTGTTTTTGCATTTTTTTTGCCTGAAAATTGAAATTTTTCTAGCACTGTACAAATCGACTTTTTGGGCCAAAAAAACGTGTTTTAGCATTTTTTTTGCCTGAAAATTGAATTTTTTTTAGCACAGTACAAATCGACTTTTTGGGCCAAAAAAACGTGTTTTTGCATTTTTTTTGCCTGAAAATTGAAATTTTTCTAGCACTGTACAAATCGACTTTTTGGGCCAAAAAAACGTGTTTTTGCATTTTTTTTGCCTGAAAATTGAAATTTTTCTAGCACAGTACAAATCGACTTTTGGGGCCAAAAAAAAACGTGTTTTAGCATTTTTTTTGCCTGAAAATTGAAATTTTTCTAGCACAGTACAAATCGACTTTTTGGGCCAAAAAAACGTGTTTTAGCATTTTTTTTGCCTGAAAATTGAATTTTTTTTAGCACAGTACAAATCGACTTTTTGGGCCAAAAAAACGTGTTTTAGCATTTTTTTTGCCTGAAAATTGAAATTTTTCTAGCACTGTACAAATCGACTTTTTGGGCCAAAAAAACGTGTTTTTGCATTTTTTTTGCCTGAAAATTGAAATTTTTCTAGCACTGTACAAATCGAATTTTTGGGCCAAAAAAACGTGTTTTAGCATTTTTTTTGCCTGAAAATTGAATTTTTTTTAGCACAGTACAAATCGACTTTTTGGGCCAAAAAAACGTGTTTTTGCATTTTTTTTGCCTGAAAATTGAAATTTTTCTAGCACAGTACAAATCGACTTTTTGGGCCAAAAAAACGTGTTTTTGCATTTTTTTTGCCTGAAAATTGAAATTTTTCTAGCACAGTACAAATCGACTTTTTGGGCCAAAAAAACGTGTTTTGGCATTTTTTTTGCCTGAAAATTGAATTTTTTCTAGCACTGTACAAATCGACTTTTTGGGCCAAAAAAACGTGTTTTTGCATTTTTTTTGCCTGAAAATTGAAATTTTTCTAGCACTGTACAAATCGACTTTTTGGGCCAAAAAAACGTGTTTTAGCATTTTTTTTGCCTGAAAATTGATTTTTTTTTAGCACAGTACAAATCGACTTTTTGGGCCAAAAAAACGTGTTTTTGCATTTTTTTTGCCTGAAAATTGAAATTTTTCTAGCACAGTACAAATCGACTTTTTGGGCCAAAAAAACGTGTTTTTGCATTTTTTTTGCCTGAAAATTGAAATTTTTCTAGCACAGTACAAATCGACTTTTTGGGCCAAAAAAACGTGTTTTTGCATTTTTTTTGCCTGAAAATTGAAATTTTTCGAGCACAGTACAAATCGACTTTTTGGGCCAAAAAAACGTGTTTTTGCATTTTTTTTGCCTGAAAATTGAAATTTTTCTAGCACAGTACAAATCGACTTTTTGGGCCAAAAAAACATGTTTTTGCATTTTTTTTGCCTGAAAATTGAAATTTTTCTAGCACAGTACAAAACGACTTTTTGGGCCAAAAAAACGTGTTTTAGCATTTTTTTTGCCTGAAAATTGAAATTTTTCTAGCACAGTACAAATCGACTTTTTGGGCCAAAAAAACGTGTTTTTGCATTTTTTTTGCCTGAAAATTGAAATTTTTCTAGCACTGTACAAATCGACTTTTTGGGCCAAAAAAACGTGTTTTTGCATTTTTTTTGCCTGAAAATTGAAATTTTTCTAGCACTGTACAAATCGACTTTTTGGGCCAAAAAAACGTGTTTTTGCATTTTTTTTGCCTGAAAATTGAAATTTTT
Source organism: Petrolisthes manimaculis (assembly GCA_034508575.1). Taxonomy (NCBI): domain Eukaryota; kingdom Metazoa; phylum Arthropoda; class Malacostraca; order Decapoda; family Porcellanidae; genus Petrolisthes; species Petrolisthes manimaculis. The sequence continues at coordinate 65,717 of JAWZYT010004580.1, forward strand.
CTAGCACTGTACAAATCGACTTTTTGGGCCAAAAAAACGTGTTTTAGCATTTTTTTTGCCTGAAAATTGAAATTTTTCTAGCACAGTACAAATCGACTTTTTGGGCCAAAAAAACGTGTTTTAGCATTTTTTTTGCCTGAAAATTGAAATTTTTCTAGCACAGTACAAATCGACTTTTTGGGCCAAAAAAAACGTGTTTTAGCATTTTTTTTGCCTGAAAATTGAAATTTTTCTAGCACAGTACAAATCGACTTTTTGGGCCAAAAAAACGTGTTTTAGCATTTTTTTGCCTGAAAATTGAAATTTTTCTAGCACAGTACAAATCGACTTTTTGGGCCAAAAAAAGTGTTTTAGCATTTTTTTTGCCTGAAAATTGAAATTTTTCTAGCACAGTACAAATCGACTTTTTGGGCCAAAAAAACGTGTTTTAGCATTTTTTTTGCCTGAAAATTGAAATTTTTCTAGCACTGTACAAATCGACTTTTTGGGCCAAAAAAACGTGTTTTTGCATTTTTTTTTGCCTGAAAATTGAAATTTTTCTAGCACTGTACAAATCGACTTTTTGGGCCAAAAAAACGTGTTTTAGCATTTTTTTTGCCTGAAAATTGAAATTTTTCTAGCACAGTACAAATCGACTTTTTGGGCCAAAAAAACGTGTTTTAGCATTTTTTTTGCCTGAAAATTGAAATTTTTCTAGCACTGTACAAATCGACTTTTTGGGCCAAAAAAACGTGTTTTAGCATTTTTTTTGCCTGAAAATTGATTTTTTTTTAGCACAGTACAAATCGACTTTTTGGGCCAAAAAAACATGTTTTTGCATTTTTTTTGCCTGAAAATTGAAATTTTTCTAGCACTGTACAAATCGACTTTTTGGGCCAAAAAAACGTGTTTTTGCATTTTTTTTGCCTGAAAATTGAAATTTTTCTAGCACAGTACAAATCGACTTTTGGGGCCAAAAAAAAACGTGTTTTAGCATTTTTTTTGCCTGAAAATTGAAATTTTTCTAGCACAGTACAAATCGACTTTTTGGGCCAAAAAAACGTGTTTTAGCATTTTTTTTGCCTGAAAATTGAATTTTTTTTAGCACAGTACAAATCGACTTTTTGGGCCAAAAAAACGTGTTTTAGCATTTTTTTTGCCTGAAAATTGAAATTTTTCTAGCACTGTACAAATCGACTTTTTGGGCCAAAAAAACGTGTTTTTGCATTTTTTTTGCCTGAAAATTGAAATTTTTCTAGCACTGTACAAATCGAATTTTTGGGCCAAAAAAACGTGTTTTAGCATTTTTTTTGCCTGAAAATTGAATTTTTTTTAGCACAGTACAAATCGACTTTTTGGGCCAAAAAAACGTGTTTTTGCATTTTTTTTGCCTGAAAATTGAAATTTTTCTAGCACAGTACAAATCGACTTTTTGGGCCAAAAAAACGTGTTTTTGCATTTTTTTTGCCTGAAAATTGAAATTTTTCTAGCACAGTACAAATCGACTTTTTGGGCCAAAAAAACGTGTTTTTGCATTTTTTTTGCCTGAAAATTGAAATTTTTCTAGCACTGTACAAATCGACTTTTTGGGCCAAAAAAACGTGTTTTTGCATTTTTTTTGCCTGAAAATTGAAATTTTTCTAGCACTGTACAAATCGACTTTTTGGGCCAAAAAAACGTGTTTTAGCATTTTTTTTGCCTGAAAATTGAATTTTTTTTAGCACAGTACAAATCGACTTTTTGGGCCAAAAAAACGTGTTTTTGCATTTTTTTTGCCTGAAAATTGAAATTTTTCTAGCACAGTACAAATCGACTTTTTGGGCCAAAAAAACGTGTTTTAGCATTTTTTTTGCCTGAAAATTGAAATTTTTCTAGCACAGTACAAATCGACTTTTTGGGCCAAAAAAACGTGTTTTTGCATTTTTTTTGCCTGAAAATTGAAATTTTTCCAGCACAGTACAAATCGACTTTTTGGGCCAAAAAAACGTGTTTTTGCATTTTTTTTGCCTGAAAATTGAAATTTTTCTAGCACAGTACAAATCGACTTTTTGGGCCAAAAAAACATGTTTTTGCATTTTTTTTGCCTGAAAATTGAAATTTTTCTAGCACAGTACAAAACGACTTTTTGGGCCAAAAAAACGTGTTTTAGCATTTTTTTTGCCTGAAAATTGAAATTTTTCTAGCACAGTACAAATCGACTGTTTGGGCCAAAAAAACGTGTTTTTGCATTTTTTTTGCCTGAAAATTGAAATTTTTCTAGCACTGTACAAATCGACTTTTTGGGCCAAAAAAACGTGTTTTTGCATTTTTTTTGCCTGAAAATTGAAATTTTCTAGCACTGTACAAATCGACTTTTTGGGCCAAAAAAACGTGTTTTTGCATTTTTTTTGCCTGAAAATTGAAATTTTTCTAGCACTGTACAAATCGACTTTTTGGGCCAAAAAAACGTGTTTTAGCATTTTTTTTGCCTGAAAATTGAAATTTTTCTAGCACAGTACAAATCGACTTTTTGGGCCAAAAAAACGTGTTTTAGCATTTTTTTTGCCTGAAAATTGAAATTTTTCTAGCACAGTACAAATCGACTTTTTGGGCCAAAAAAACGTGTTTTAGCATTTTTTTTGCCTGAAAATTGAAATTTTTCTAGCACAGTACAAATCGACTTTTTGGGCCAAAAAAACGTGTTTTAGCATTTTTTTTGCCTGAAAATTGAAATTTTTCTAGCACAGTACAAATCGACTTTTTGGGCCAAAAAAAGTGTTTTAGCATTTTTTTTGCCTGAAAATTGAATTTTTTCTAGCACAGTACAAATCGACTTTTTGGGCCAAAAAAACGTGTTTTAGCATTTTTTTTGCCTGAAAATTGAAATTTTTCTAGCACTGTACAAATCGACTTTTTGGGCCAAAAAAACGTGTTTTTGCATTTTTTTTGCGAGAAAATTGAAATTTTTCTAGCACAGTACAAATCGACTTTTTGGGCCAAAAAAACGTGTTTTTGCATTTTTTTTGCCTGAAAATTGAAATTTTTCTAGCACAGTACAAATCGACTTTTTGGGCCAAAAAAACGTGTTTTAGCATTTTTTTGCCTGAAAATTGAAATTTTTCTAGCACTGTACAAATCGACTTTTTGGGCCAAAAAAACGTGTTTTTGCATTTTTTTTGCCTGAAAATTGAAATTTTTTTAGCACAGTACAAATCGACTTTTTGGGCCAAAAAAAACGTGTTTTTGCATTTTTTTTGCCTGAAAATTGAAATTTTTCTAGCACAGTACAAATCGACTTTTTGGGCCAAAAAAACGTGTTTTAACATTTTTTTTGCCTGAAAATTGAAATTTTTCTAGCACAGTACAAATCGACTTTTTGGGCCAAAAAAACGTGTTTTTGCATTTTTTTTGCCTGAAAATTGAATTTTTTCTAGCACAGTACAAATCGACTTTTTGGGCCAAAAAAACGTGTTTTTGCATTTTTTTTGCCTGAAAATTGAAATTTTTCTAGCACAGTACAAATCGACTTTTTGGGCCAAAAAAACGTGTTTTAGCATTTTTTTTGCCTGAAAATTGAAATTTTTCTAGCACAGTACAAATCGACTTTTTGGGCCAAAAAAACGTGTTTTTGCATTTTTTTTGCCTGAAAATTGAAATTTTTCTAGCACAGTACAAATCGACTTTTTGGGCCAAAAAAACGTGTTTTAGCATTTTTTTTGCCTGAAAATTGAAATTTTTCTAGCACAGTACAAATCGACTTTTTGGGCCAAAAAAACGTGTTTTAGCATTTTTTTTGCCTGAAAATTGAATTTTTTTTAGCACAGTACAAATCGACTTTTTGGGCCAAAAAAACGTGTTTTAGCATTTTTTTTGCCTGAAAATTGAAATTTTTCTAGCACTGTACAAATCGACTTTTTGGGCCAAAAAAACGTGTTTTTGCATTTTTTTTGCCTGAAAATTGAAATTTTTCTAGCACTTTACAAATCGACTTTTTGGGCCAAAAAAACGTGTTTTAGCATTTTTTTTGCCTGAAAATTGAATTTTTTTTAGCACAGTACAAATCGACTTTTTGGGCCAAAAAAACGTGTTTTTGCATTTTTTTTGCCTGAAAATTGAAATTTTTCTAGCACAGTACAAATCGACTTTTTGGGCCAAAAAAACGTGTTTTAGCATTTTTTTTGCCTGAAAATTGAAATTTTTCTAGCACAGTACAAATCGACTTGTTGGGCCAAAAAAACGTGTTTTTGCATTTTTTTTGCCTGAAAATTGAAATTTTTCTAGCACAGTACAAATCGACTTTTTGGGCCAAAAAAACGTGTTTTTGCATTTTTTTTGCCTGAAAATTGAAATTTTTCTAGCACAGTACAAATCGACTTTTTGGGCCAAAAAAACGTGTTTTAGCATTTTTTTTGCCTGAAAATTGAAATTTTTCTAGCACAGTACAAATCGACTTTTTGGGCCAAAAAAACGTGTTTTTGCATTTTTTTTGCCTGAAAATTGAAATTTTTCTAGCACTGTACAAATCGACTTTTTGTGCCAAAAAAACGTGTTTTTGCATTTTTTTTGCCTGAAAATTGAAATTTTTCTAGCACTGTACAAATCGACTTTTTGGGCCAAAAAAACGTGTTTTAGCATTTTTTTTGCCTGAAAATTGAAATTTTTCTAGCACTGTACAAATCGACTTTTTGGGCCAAAAAAACGTGTTTTAGCATTTTTTTTGCCTGAAAATTGAAATTTTTCTAGCACAGTACAAATCGACTTTTTGGGCCAAAAAAACGTGTTTTAGCATTTTTTTTGCCTGAAAATTGAAATTTTTCTAGCACTGTACAAATCGACTTTTTGGGCCAAAAAAACGTGTTTTTGCATTTTTTTTGCCTGAAAATTGAAATTTTTCTAGCACTGTACAAATCGACTTTTTGGGCCAAAAAAACGTGTTTTTGCATTTTTTTTGCCTGAAAATTGAAATTTTTCTAGCACTGTACAAATCGACTTTTTGGGCCAAAAAAACGTGTTTTAGCATTTTTTTTGCCTGAAAATTGAATTTTTTTTAGCACAGTACAAATCGACTTTTTGGGCCAAAAAAACGTGTTTTTGCATTTTTTTTGCCTGAAAATTGAATTTTTTCTAGCACTGTACAAATCGACTTTTTGGGCCAAAAAAACGTGTTTTTGCATTTTTTTTGCCTGAAAATTGAAATTTTTCTAGCACAGTACAAATCGACTTTTGGGGCCAAAAAAAAACGTGTTTTAGCATTTTTTTTGCCTGAAAATTGAAATTTTTCTAGCACAGTACAAATCGACTTTTTGGGCCAAAAAAACGTGTTTTAGCATTTTTTTTGCCTGAAAATTGAATTTTTTTTAGCACAGTACAAATCGACTTTTTGGGCCAAAAAAACGTGTTTTAGCATTTTTTTTGCCTGAAAATTGAAATTTTTCTAGCACTGTACAAATCGACTTTTTGGGCCAAAAAAACGTGTTTTTGCATTTTTTTTGCCTGAAAATTGAAATTTTTCTAGCACTGTACAAATCGAATTTTTGGGCCAAAAAAACGTGTTTTAGCATTTTTTTTGCCTGAAAATTGAAATTTTTCTAGCACAGTACAAATCGACTTTTTGGGCCAAAAAAACGTGTTTTAGCATTTTTTTTGCCTGAAAATTGAAATTTTTCTAGCACAGTACAAATCGACTTTTTGGGCCAAAAAAACGTGTTTTTGCATTTTTTTTGCCTGAAAATTGAAATTTTTCCAGCACAGTACAAATCGACTTTTTGGGCCAAAAAAACGTGTTTTTGCATTTTTTTTGCCTGAAAATTGAAATTTATCTAGCACAGTACAAATCGACTTTTTGGGCCAAAAAAACATGTTTTTGCATTTTTTTTGCCTGAAAATTGAAATTTTTCTAGCACAGTACAAAACGACTTTTTGGGCCAAAAAAACGTGTTTTAGCATTTTTTTTGCCTGAAAATTGAAATTTTTCTAGCACAGTACAAATCGACTTTTTGGGCCAAAAAAACGTGTTTTTGCATTTTTTTTGCCTGAAAATTGAAATTTTTCTAGCACTGTACAAATCGACTTTTTGGGCCAAAAAAACGTGTTTTTGCATTTTTTTTGCCTGAAAATTGAAATTTTTCTAGCACTGTACAAATCGACTTTTTGGGCCAAAAAAACGTGTTTTTGCATTTTTTTTGCCTGAAAATTGAAATTTTTCTAGCACAGTACAAATCGACTTTTTGGGCCAAAAAAACGTGTTTTAGCATTTTTTTTGCCTGAAAATTGAAATTTTTCTAGCACAGTACAAATCGACTTTTTGGGCCAAAAAAACGTGTTTTTGCATTTTTTTTGCCTGAAAATTGAAATTTTTCCAGCACAGTACAAATCGACTTTTTGGGCCAAAAAAACGTGTTTTTGCATTTTTTTTGCCTGAAAATTGAAATTTATCTAGCACAGTACAAATCGACTTTTTGGGCCAAAAAAACATGTTTTTGCATTTTTTTTGCCTGAAAATTGAAATTTTTCTAGCACAGTACAAAACGACTTTTTGGGCCAAAAAAACGTGTTTTAGCATTTTTTTTGCCTGAAAATTGAAATTTTTCTAGCACAGTACAAATCGACTTTTTGGGCCAAAAAAACGTGTTTTTGCATTTTTTTTGCCTGAAAATTGAAATTTTTCTAGCACTGTACAAATCGACTTTTTGGGCCAAAAAAACGTGTTTTTTCATTTTTTTTGCCTGAAAATTGAAATTTTTCTAGCACTGTACAAATCGACTTTTTGGGCCAAAAAAACGTGTTTTTGCATTTTTTTTGCCTGAAAATTGAAATTTTTCTAGCACAGTACAAATCGACTTTTTGGGCCAAAAAAACGTGTTTTAGCATTTTTTTTGCCTGAAAATTGAAATTTTTCTAGCACAGTACAAATCGACTTTTTGGGCCAAAAAAAACGTGTTTTATTTTTTTTTTTGCCTGAAAATTGAAATTTTTCTAGCACAGTACAAATCGACTTTTTGGGCCAAAAAAACGTGTTTTAGCATTTTTTTTGCCTGAAAATTGAAATTTTTCTAGCACAGTACAAATCGACTTTTTGGGCCAAAAAAACGTGTTTTTGCATTTTTTTTGCCTGAAAATTGAAATTTTTCTAGCACAGTACAAATCGACTTTTTGGGCCAAAAAAATGTGTTTTAGCATTTTTTTTGCCTGAAAATTGAAATTTTTCTAGCACAGTACAAATCGACTTTTTGGGCCAAAAAAACGTGTTTTAGCATTATTTTTGCCTGAAAATTGAATTTTTTTTAGCACAGTACAAATCGACTTTTTGGGCCAAAAAAACGTGTTTTTGCATTTTTTTTGCCTGAAAATTGAAATTTTTCTAGCACTGTACAAATCGACTTTTTGGGCCAAAAAAATGTGTTTTAGCATTTTTTTTGCCTGAAAATTGAAATTTTTCTAGCACAGTACAAATCGACTTTTTGGGCCAAAAAAACGTGTTTTAGCATTATTTTTGCCTGAAAATTGAATTTTTTTTAGCACAGTACAAATCGACTTTTTGGGCCAAAAAAACGTGTTTTTGCATTTTTTTTGCCTGAAAATTGAAATTTTTCTAGCACTGTACAAATCGACTTTTTGGGCCAAAAAAACGTGTTTTTGCATTTTTTTTGCCTGAAAATTGAAATTTTTCTAGCACTGTACAAATCGACTTTTTGGGCCAAAAAAACGTGTTTTAGCATTTTTTTTGCCTGAAAATTGATTTTTTTTTAGCACAGTACAAATCGACTTTTTGGGCCAAAAAAACGTGTTTTTGCATTTTTTTTGCCTGAAAATTGAAATTTTTCTAGCACAGTACAAATCGACTTTTTGGGCCAAAAAAACGTGTTTTAGCATTTTTTTTGCCTGAAAATTGAAATTTTTCTAGCACAGTACAAATCGACTTTTTGGGCCAAAAAAACGTGTTTTTGCATTTTTTTTGCCTGAAAATTGAAATTTTTCTAGCACAGTACAAATCGACTTTTTGGGCCAAAAAAACGTGTTTTTGCATTTTTTTTGCCTGAAAATTGAAATTTTTCTAGCACAGTACAAATCGACTTTTTGGGCCAAAAAAACGTGTTTTAGCATTTTTTTTGCCTGAAAATTGAAATTTTTCTAGCACAGTACAAATCGACTTTTTGGGCCAAAAAAACGTGTTTTTGCATTTTTTTTGCCTGAAAATTGAAATTTTTCTAGCACTGTACAAATCGACTTTTTGGGCCAAAAAAACGTGTTTTTGCATTTTTTTTGCCTGAAAATTGATTTTTTTCTAGCACAGTACAAATCGACTTTTGGGGCCAAAAAAAAACGTGTTTTAGCATTTTTTTTGCCTGAAAATTGAAATTTTTCTAGCACAGTACAAATCGACTTTTTGGGCCAAAAAAACGTGTTTTAGCATTTTTTTTGCCTGAAAATTGAATTTTTTTTAGCACAGTACAAATCGACTTTTTGGGCCAAAAAAACGTGTTTTAGCATTTTTTTTGCCTGAAAATTGAAATTTTTCTAGCACTGTACAAATCGACTTTTTGGGCCAAAAAAACGTGTTTTAGCATTTTTTTTGCCTGAAAATTGAATTTTTTTTAGCACAGTACAAATCGACTTTTTGGGCCAAAAAAACGTGTTTTTGCATTTTTTTTGCCTGAAAATTGAAATTTTTTTAGCACAGTACAAATCGACTTTTTGGGCCAAAAAAACGTGTTTTAGCATTTTTTTTGCCTGAAAATTGAAATTTTTCTAGCACAGTACAAATCGACTTTTTGGGCCAAAAAAACATGTTTTTGCATTTTTTTTGCCTGAAAATTGAAATTTTTCTAGCACAGTACAAAACGACTTTTTGGGCCAAAAAAACGTGTTTTAGCATTTTTTTTGCCTGAAAATTGAAATTTTTCTAGCACAGTACAAATCGACTTTTTGGGCCAAAAAAACGTGTTTTTGCATTTTTTTTGCAAGAAAATTGAAATTTTTCTAGCACAGTACAAATCGACTTTTTGGGCCAAAAAAACATGTTTTTGCATTTTTTTTGCCTGAAAATTGAAATTTTTCTAGCACAGTACAAAACGACTTTTTGGGCCAAAAAAACGTGTTTTAGCATTTTTTTTGCCTGAAAATTGAAATTTTTCTAGCACAGTACAAATCGACTTTTTGGGCCAAAAAAACGTGTTTTTGCATTTTTTTTGCCTGAAAATTGAAATTTTTCTAGCACTGTACAAATCGACTTTTTGGGCCAAAAAAACGTGTTTTTGCATTTTTTTTGCCTGAAAATTGAAATTTTTCTAGCACTGTACAAATCGACTTTTTGGGCCAAAAAAACGTGTTTTTGCATTTTTTTTGCCTGAAAATTGAAATTTTTCTAGCACTGTACAAATCGACTTTTTGGGCCAAAAAAACGTGTTTTAGCATTTTTTTTGCCTGAAAATTGAAATTTTTCTAGCACAGTACAAATCGACTTTTTGGGCCAAAAAAACGTGTTTTAGCATTTTTTTTGCCTGAAAATTGAAATTTTTCTAGCACAGTACAAATCGACTTTTTGGGCCAAAAAAAACGTGTTTTAGCATTTTTTTTGCCTGAAAATTGAAATTTTTCTAGCACAGTACAAATCGACTTTTTGGGCCAAAAAAACGTGTTTTAGCATTTTTTTTGCCTGAAAATTGAAATTTTTCTAGCACAGTACAAATCGACTTTTTGGGCCAAAAAAAGTGTTTTAGCATTTTTTTTGCCTGAAAATTGAAATTTTTCTAGCACAGTACAAATCGACTTTTTGGGCCAAAAAAACGTGTTTTAGCATTTTTTTTGCCTGAAAATTGAAATTTTTCTAGCACTGTACAAATCGACTTTTTGGGCCAAAAAAAACGTGTTTTTGCATTTTTTTTTGCCTGAAAATTGAAATTTTTCTAGCACTGTACAAATCGACTTTTTGGGCCAAAAAAACGTGTTTTAGCATTTTTTTTGCCTGAAAATTGAAATTTTTCTAGCACAGTACAAATCGACTTTTTGGGCCAAAAAAACGTGTTTTAGCATTTTTTTTGCCTGAAAATTGAATTTTTTTTAGCACAGTACAAATCGACTTTTTGGGCCAAAAAAACGTGTTTTAGCATTTTTTTTGCCTGAAAATTGAAATTTTTCTAGCACTGTACAAATCGACTTTTTGGGCCAAAAAAACGTGTTTTTGCATTTTTTTTGCCTGAAAATTGAAATTTTTCTAGCACAGTACAAATCGACTTTTGGGGCCAAAAAAAAACGTGTTTTAGCATTTTTTTTGCCTGAAAATTGAAATTTTTCTAGCACAGTACAAATCGACTTTTTGGGCCAAAAAAACGTGTTTTAGCATTTTTTTTGCCTGAAAATTGAATTTTTTTTAGCACAGTACAAATCGACTTTTTGGGCCAAAAAAAAGTGTTTTAGCATTTTTTTTGCCTGAAAATTGAAATTTTTCTAGCACTGTACAAATCGACTTTTTGGGCCAAAAAAACGTGTTTTTGCATTTTTTTTGCCTGAAAATTGAAATTTTTCTAGCACTGTACAAATCGAATTTTTGGGCCAAAAAAACGTGTTTTAGCATTTTTTTTGCCTGAAAATTGAATTTTTTTTAGCACAGTACAAATCGACTTTTTGGGCCAAAAAAACGTGTTTTTGCATTTTTTTTGCCTGAAAATTGAAATTTTTCTAGCACAGTACAAATCGACTTTTTGGGCCAAAAAAACGTGTTTTTGCATTTTTTTTGCCTGAAAATTGAAATTTTTCTAGCACAGTACAAATCGACTTTTTGGGCCAAAAAAACGTGTTTTTGCATTTTTTTTGCCTGAAAATTGAAATTTTTCTAGCACTGTACAAATCGACTTTTTGGGCCAAAAAAACGTGTTTTTGCATTTTTTTTGCCTGAAAATTGAAATTTTTCTAGCACTGTACAAATCGACTTTTTGGGCCAAAAAAACGTGTTTTAGCATTTTTTTTGCCTGAAAATTGAATTTTTTTTAGCACAGTACAAATCGACTTTTTGGGCCAAAAAAACGTGTTTTTGCATTTTTTTTGCCTGAAAATTGAAATTTTTCTAGCACAGTACAAATCGACTTTTTGGGCCAAAAAAACGTGTTTTAGCATTTTTTTTGCCTGAAAATTGAAATTTTTCTAGCACAGTACAAATCGACTTTTTGGGCCAAAAAAACGTGTTTTTGCATTTTTTTTGCCTGAAAATTGAAATTTTTCCAGCACAGTACAAATCGACTTTTTGGGCCAAAAAAACGTGTTTTTGCATTTTTTTTGCCTGAAAATTGAAATTTTTCTAGCACAGTACAAATCGACTTTTTGGGCCAAAAAAACATGTTTTTGCATTTTTTTTGCCTGAAAATTGAAATTTTTCTAGCACAGTACAAAACGACTTTTTGGGCCAAAAAAACGTGTTTTAGCATTTTTTTTGCCTGAAAATTGAAATTTTTCTAGCACAGTACAAATCGACTTTTTGGGCCAAAAAAACGTGTTTTTGCATTTTTTTTGCCTGAAAATTGAAATTTTTCTAGCACTGTACAAATCGACTTTTTGGGCCAAAAAAACGTGTTTTTGCATTTTTTTTGCCTGAAAATTGAAATTTTCTAGCACTGTACAAATCTACTTTTTGGGCCAAAAAAACGTGTTTTTGCATTTTTTTTGCCTGAAAATTGAAATTTTTCTAGCACAGTACAAATCGACTTTTATGGCCAAAAAAACGTGTTTTAGCATTTTTTTTGCCTGAAAATTGAAATTTTTCTAGCACAGTACAAATCGACTTTTTGGGCCAAAAAAACGTGTTTTAGCATTTTTTTTGCCTGAAAATTGAAATTTTTCTAGCACAGTACAAATCGACTTTTTGGGCCAAAAAAAGTGTTTTAGCATTTTTTTTGCCTGAAAATTGAAATTTTTCTAGCACAGTACAAATCGACTTTTTGGGCCAAAAAAACGTGTTTTAGCATTTTTTTTGCCTGAAAATTGAAATTTTTCTAGCACTGTACAAATCGACTTTTTGGGCCAAAAAAACATGTTTTTGCATTTTTTTTGCCTGAAAATTGAAATTTTTCTAGCACAGTACAAATCGACTTTTTGGGCCAAAAAAACGTGTTTTTGCATTTTTTTTGCCTGAAAATTGAAATTTTTCTAGCACAGTACAAATCGACTTTTTGGGCCAAAAAAACGTGTTTTTGCATTTTTTTTGCCTGAAAATTGAAATTTTTCTAGCACAGTACAAATCGACTTTTTGGGCCAAAAAAAACGTGTTTTAGCATTTTTTTTGCCTGAAAATTGAAATTTTTCTAGCACAGTACAAATCGACTTTTTGGGCCAAAAAAACGTGTTTTTGCATTTTTTTTGCCTGAAAATTGAATTTTTTTTAGCACAGTACAAATCGACTTTTTGGGCCAAAAAAACGTGTTTTTGCATTTTTTTTGCCTGAAAATTGAAATTTTTCTAGCACTGTACAAATCGACTTTTTGGGCCAAAAAAACATGTTTTTGCATTTTTTTTGCCTGAAAATTGAAATTTTTCTAGCACTGTACAAATCGACTTTTTGGGCCAAAAAAACGTGTTTTAGCATTTTTTTTGCCTGAAAATTGAATTTTTTTTAGCACAGTACAAATCGACTTTTTGGGCCAAAAAAACGTGTTTTTGCATTTTTTTTGCCTGAAAATTGAAATTTTTCTAGCACAGTACAAATCGACTTTTTGGGCCAAAAAAACGTGTTTTAGCATTTTTTTTGCATGAAAACTGAAATTTTTCTAGCACAGTACAAATCGACTTTTTGGGCCAAAAAAACGTGTTTTTGCATTTTTTTTGCCTGAAAATTGAAATTTTTCTAGCACAGTACAAATCGACTTTTTGGGCCAAAAAAACGTGTTTTTGCATTTTTTTTGCCTGAAAATTGAAATTTTTCTAGCACTGTACAAATCGACTTTTTGGGCCAAAAAAACGTGTTTTAGCATTTTTTTTGCCTGAAAATTGAATTTTTTCTAGCACTGTACAAATCGACTTTTTGGGCCAAAAAAACGTGTTTTAGCATTTTTTTTGCCTGAAAATTGAATTTTTTTTAGCACAGTACAAATCGACTTTTTGGGCCAAAAAAACGTGTTTTTGCATTTTTTTTGCCTGAAAATTGAAATTTTTCTAGCACAGTACAAATCGACTTTTTGGGCCAAAAAAACGTGTTTTTGCATTTTTTTTGCCTGAAAATTGAATTTTTTCTAGCACAGTACAAATCGACTTTTTGGGCCAAAAAAACGTGTTTTAGCATTTTTTTGCCTGAAAATTGAAATTTTTCTAGCACTGTACAAATCGACTTTTTGTGCCAAAAAAACGTGTTTTTGCATTTTTTTTGCCTGAAAATTGAAATTTTTCTAGCACTGTACAAATCGACTTTTTGGGCCAAAAAAACGTGTTTTTGCATTTTTTTTGCCTGAAAATTGAAATTTTTCTAGCACTGTACAAATCGACTTTTTGGGCCAAAAAAACGTGTTTTAGCATTTTTTTTGCCTGAAAATTGATTTTTTTTTAGCACAGTACAAATCGACTTTTTGGGCCAAAAAAACGTGTTTTTGCATTTTTTTTGCCTGAAAATTGAAATTTTTCTAGCACAGTACAAATCGACTTTTTGGGCCAAAAAAACGTGTTTTAGCATTTTTTTTGCCTGAAAATTGAATTTTTTCTAGCACAGTACAAATCGACTTTTTGGGCCAAAAAAACGTGTTTTTGCATTTTTTTTGCCTGAAAATTGAAATTTTTCTAGCACAGTACAAATCGACTTTTTGGGCCAAAAAAACGTGTTTTTGCATTTTTTTTGCCTGAAAATTGAAATTTTTCTAGCACAGTACAAATCGACTTTTTGGGCCAAAAAAACGTGTTTTAGCATTTTTTTTGCCTGAAAATTGATTTTTTTTTAGCACAGTACAAATCGACTTTTTGGGCCAAAAAAACGTGTTTTTGCATTTTTTTTGCCTGAAAATTGAAATTTTTCTAGCACAGTACAAATCGACTTTTTGGGCCAAAAAAACGTGTTTTAGCATTTTTTTTGCCTGAAAATTGAAATTTTTCTAGCACAGTACAAATCGACTTTTTGGGCCAAAAAAACGTGTTTTTGCATTTTTTTTGCCTGAAAATTGAAATTTTTCTAGCACAGTACAAATCGACTTTTTGGGCCAAAAAAACGTGTTTTAGCATTTTTTTTGCCTGAAAATTGAAATTTTTCTAGCACAGTACAAATCGACTTTTTGGGCCAAAAAAACGTGTTTTAGCATTTTTTTTGCCTGAAAATTAAAATTTTTCTAGCACAGTACAAATCGACTTTTTGGGCCAAAAAAACGTGTTTTAGCATTTTTTTTGCCTGAAAATTGAATTTTTTTTAGCACAGTACAAATCGACTTTTTGGGCCAAAAAAAACGTGTTTTTGCATTTTTTTTGCCTGAAAATTGAAATTTTTCTAGCACTGTACAAATCGACTTTTTGGGCCAAAAAAACATGTTTTTGCATTTTTTTTGCCTGAAAATTGAAATTTTTCTAGCACTATACAAATCGACTTTTTGGGCCAAAAAAACGTGTTTTAGCATTTTTTTTGCCTGAAAATTGAATTTTTTTTAGCACAGTACAAATCGACTTTTTGGGCCAAAAAAACGTGTTTTTGCATTTTTTTTGCCTGAAAATTGAAATTTTTCTAGCACTGTACAAATCGACTTTTTGGGCCAAAAAAACGTGTTTTAGCATTTTTTTTGCCTGAAAATTGAAATTTTTCTAGCACTGTACAAATCGACTTTTTGGGCCAAAAAAACGTGTTTTAGCATTTTTTTTGCCTGAAAATTGAATTTTTTTTAGCACAGTACAAATCGACTTTTTGGGCCAAAAAAACGTGTTTTTGCATTTTTTTTGCCTGAAAATTGAAATTTTTCTAGCACAGTACAAATCGACTTTTTGGGCCAAAAAAACGTGTTTTTGCATTTTTTTTGCCTGAAAATTGAATTTTTTCTAGCACAGTACAAATCGACTTTTTGGGCCAAAAAAACGTGTTTTAGCATTTTTTTGCCTGAAAATTGAAATTTGTCTAGCACTGTACAAATCGACTTTTTGTGCCAAAAAAACGTGTTTTAGCATTTTTTTTGCCTGAAAATTGAATTTTTTTTAGCACAGTACAAATCGACTTTTTGGGCCAAAAAAACGTGTTTTTGCATTTTTTTTGCCTGAAAATTGAAATTTTTCTAGCACAGTACAAATCGACTTTTTGGGCCAAAAAAACGTGTTTTTGCATTTTTTTTGCCTGAAAATTGAAATTTTTCTAGCACAGTACAAATCGACTTTTTGGGCCAAAAAAACGTGTTTTAGCATTTTTTTTGCCTGAAAATTTAAATTTTTCTAGCACAGTACAAATCGACTTTTTGGGCCAAAAAAACGTGTTTTAGCATTTTTTTTGCCTGAAAATTGAATTTTTTTTAGCACAGTACAAATCGACTTTTTGGGCCAAAAAAACGTGTTTTTGCATTTTTTTTGCCTGAAAATTGAAATTTTTCTAGCACTGTACAAATCGACTTTTTGGGCCAAAAAAACGTGTTTTTGCATTTTTTTTGCCTGAAAATTGAAATTTTTCTAGCACAGTACAAAGCGACTTTTTGGGCCAAAAAAACGTGTTTTAGCATTTTTTTTGCCTGAAAACTGAAATTTTTCTAGCACAGTACAAATCGACTTTTTGGGCCAAAAAAACGTGTTTTTGCATTTTTTTTGCCTGAAAATTGAAATTTTTCTAGCACAGTACAAGTCGACTTTTTGGGCCAAAAAAACGTGTTTTTGCATTTTTTTTGCCTGAAAATTGAAATTTTTCTAGCACTGTACAAATCGACTTTTTGGGCCAAAAAAACGTGTTTTAGCATTTTTTTTGCCTGAAAATTGAAATTTTTCTAGCACTGTACAAATCGACTTTTTGGGCCAAAAAAACGTGTTTTAGCATTTTTTTTGCCTGAAAATTGAATTTTTTTTAGCACAGTACAAATCGACTTTTTGGGCCAAAAAAACGTGTTTTTGCATTTTTTTTGCCTGAAAATTGAAATTTTTCTAGCACAGTACAAATCGACTTTTTGGGCCAAAAAAACGTGTTTTTGCATTTTTTTTGCCTGAAAATTGAATTTTTTCTAGCACAGTACAAATCGACTTTTTGGGCCAAAAAAACGTGTTTTAGCATTTTTTTGCCTGAAAATTGAAATTTTTCTAGCACTGTACAAATCGACTTTTTGTGCCAAAAAAACGTGTTTTTGCATTTTTTTTGCCTGAAAATTGAAATTTTTCTAGCACTGTACAAATCGACTTTTTGGGCCAAAAAAAACGTGTTTTTGCATTTTTTTTGCCTGAAAATTGAAATTTTTCTAGCACTGTACAAATCGACTTTTTGGGCCAAAAAAACGTGTTTTAGCATTTTTTTTGCCTGAAAATTGAATTTTTTTTAGCACAGTACAAATCGACTTTTTGGGCCAAAAAAACGTGTTTTTGCATTTTTTTTGCCTGAAAATTGAAATTTTTCTAGCACAGTACAAATCGACTTTTTGGGCCAAAAAAACGTGTTTTAGCATTTTTTTTGCCTGAAAATTGAATTTTTTCTAGCACAGTACAAATCGACTTTTTGGGCCAAAAAAACGTGTTTTTGCATTTTTTTTGCCTGAAAATTGAAATTTTTCTAGCACAGTACAAATCGACTTTTTGGGCCAAAAAAACGTGTTTTTGCATTTTTTTTGCCTGAAAATTGAAATTTTTCTAGCACAGTACAAATCGACTTTTTGGGCCAAAAAAACGTGTTTTAGCATTTTTTTTGCCTGAAAATTGATTTTTTTTTTAGCACAGTACAAATCGACTTTTTGGGCCAAAAAAACGTGTTTTTGCATTTTTTTTGCCTGAAAATTGAATTTTTTTTAGCACAGTACAAATCGACTTTTTGGGCCAAAAAAACGTGTTTTTGCATTTTTTTTGCCTGAAAATTGAAATTTTTCTAGCACTGTACAAATCGACTTTTGGGCCAAAAAAACATGTTTTTGCATTTTTTTTGCCTGAAAATTGAAATTTTTCTAGCACTGTACAAATCGACTTTTTGGGCCAAAAAAACGTGTTTTAGCATTTTTTTTGCCTGAAAATTGAATTTTTTTTAGCACAGTACAAATCGACTTTTTGGGCCAAAAAAACGTATTTTTGCATTTTTTTTGCCTGAAAATTGAAATTTTTCTAGCACAGTACAAAGCGACTTTTTGGGCCAAAAAAACGTGTTTTAGCATTTTTTTTGCCTGAAAACTGAAATGTTTTTAGCACAGTACAAATCGACTTTTTGTGCCAAAAAAACGTGTTTTAGCATTTTTTTTGCCTGAAAATTGAATTTTTTTTAGCACAGTACAAATCGACTTTTTGGGCCAAAAAAACGTGTTTTTGCATTTTTTTTGCCTGAAAATTGAAATTTTTCTAGCACAGTACAAATCGACTTTTTGGGCCAAAAAAACGTGTTTTTGCATTTTTTTTGCCTGAAAATTGAAATTTTTCTAGCACAATACAAATCGACTTTTTGGGCCAAAAAAACGTGTTTTTGCATTTTTTTTGCCTGAAAATTGAAATTTTTCTAGCACAGTACAAATCGACTTTTTGGGCCAAAAAAACGTGTTTTAGCATTTTTTTTGCCTGAAAATTGAAATTTTTCTAGCACAGTACAAATCGACTTTTTGGGCCAAAAAAACGTGTTTTAGCATTTTTTTTGCCTGAAAATTGAAATTTTTCTAGCACAGTACAAATCGACTTTTTGGGCCAAAAAAACGTGTTTTAGCATTTTTTTTTGCCTGAAAATTGAAATTTTTCTAGCACAGTACAAATCGACTTTTTGGGCCAAAAAAACGTGTTTTTGCATTTTTTTTGCCTGAAAATTGAAATTTTTCTAGCACAGTACAAATCGACTTTTTGGGCCAAAAAAACGTGTTTTAGCATTTTTTTTGCCTGAAAATTTAAATTTTTCTAGCACAGTACAAATCGACTTTTTGGGCCAAAAAAACGTGTTTTAGCATTTTTTTTGCCTGAAAATTGAATTTTTTTTAGCACAGTACAAATCGACTTTTTGGGCCAAAAAAACGTGTTTTTGCATTTTTTTTGCCTGAAAATTGAAATTTTTCTAGCACTGTACAAATCGACTTTTTGGGCCAAAAAAACGTGTTTTTGCATTTTTTTTGCCTGAAAATTGAAATTTTTCTAGCACTGTACAAATCGACTTTTTGGGCCAAAAAAACGTGTTTTAGCATTTTTTTTGCCTGAAAATTGATTTTTTTTTAGCACAGTACAAATCGACTTTTTGGGCCAAAAAAACGTGTTTTTGCATTTTTTTTGCCTGAAAATTGAAATTTTTCTAGCACAGTACAAATCGACTTTTTGGGCCAAAAAAACGTGTTTTAGCATTTTTTTTGCCTGAAAATTGAAATTTTTCTAGCACAGTACAAATCGACTTTTTGGGCCAAAAAAACGTGTTTTTGCATTTTTTTTGCCTGAAAATTGAAATTTTTCTAGCACAGTACAAATCGACTTTTTGGGCCAAAAAAACGTGTTTTTGCATTTTTTTTGCCTGAAAATTGAAATTTTTCTAGCACAGTACAAATCGACTTTTTGGGCCAAAAAAACGTGTTTTAGCATTTTTTTTGCCTGAAAATTGATTTTTTTTTAGCACAGTACAAATCGACTTTTTGGGCCAAAAAAACGTGTTTTTGCATTTTTTTTGCCTGAAAATTGAAATTTTTCTAGCACAGTACAAATCGACTTTTTGGGCCAAAAAAACGTGTTTTAGCATTTTTTTTGCCTGAAAATTGAAATTTTTCTAGCACAGTACAAATCGACTTTTTGGGCCAAAAAAACGTGTTTTAGCATTTTTTTTGCCTGAAAATTGAATTTTTTTTAGCACAGTACAAATCGACTTTTTGGGCCAAAAAAACGTGTTTTTGCATTTTTTTTGCCTGAAAATTGAAATTTTTCTAGCACTGTACAAACCGACTTTTTGGGCCAAAAAAACGTGTTTTTGCATTTTTTTTGCCTGAAAATTGAAATTTTTCTAGCACTGTACAAATCGACTTTTTGGGCCAAAAAAACGTGTTTTAGCATTTTTTTTGCCTGAAAATTGATTTTTTCTAGCACAGTACAAATCGACTTTTTGGGCCAAAAAAAA
>JAWZYT010004581.1:0-67500 GCA_034508575.1 Petrolisthes manimaculis
TATTCATTTAAATTTTGTTTCGTACTCACCAACAAGTTTTCTTCTTTTCAGAGAGACCAACCCTAGCTCTCTGCAATATTTAATTGTGGAGGTAGGAGGTGATGACGAGGAGTTACTTTGAGCACGAGAGTAGGTAGTGTTCGCATATGATGGCTGGCCGCGATGCATATTCCCATTCTGTGACCCATTCTAGTAGCTTCAGCCCCGCCTCCTCCTTCTCGCGGCCTTTCAGCCAATCACACAGCAGCGCGCCATATCAGATGCCAGCTGTACAATAATAAAAGAGAGTGCCAACCAACACGATTTGTTTACATCGTCAGCTATTTTTCCCTCTACCAAAGTTCCAAGTTTCCAACAGAACTCTAATAACAAAAACAACAAAAAACACCACCACTACCACTATCACCAAGAACAACCACCACCACCACTACCATCACCAACAACAACAACAACCACTACTACCACCACCACTACCACCACAACCACAACCACAACCACCACCACCAATACCACTACCACCACCACAACCACTATCACCACTACCACTACCACTACCACCACCACCACCACTACCACTACCACCACCACCAACAACAACAACAACCACTATCACCACAACCACCACCACCACAACCACCACTCTCTTATATTATTGTACAGCTGGCATCTGATATGGCGCGCTGCTGTGTGATTGGCTGAAAGGCCGCGAGAAGGAGGAGGCGGGGCTGAAGCTACTAGAATGGGTCACAGAATGGGAATATGCATCGCGGCCAGCTATCATATGCGAACACTACCTACTCTCGTGCTCAAAGTAACTCCTCGTCATCACATCCTACAGAAACGGATGGAAAATTGTATGGAGGCTCAGCCATCTGTGTGGTAGTGTAGGAACTTAGCGACCCACGCTGCAGTACTGTGACAGGCTAACCCAGGGTCCTCCTTCGTCTCCTGTATATTAGGCAGGTCTGTTATGTATTTTCGTTCAAGTTTGTTGGGGATTAGCAAAGCTATACATTTTTGGAATCCGTAGAGCCTACTGAACAAGAAAACAAATGTTTCTATTTGCACATTGGTAAACATGGCGGCCATCTTGGATTTTTCAAATAGGCCACCAAATTTAAATTATTTTTTAATATTATGGCTTCCAGATTAGAAATTTGATTTCGACGGCTAAATCTACATTGTCGTGGGCAAGGAACATAGTGGTGCCACTTTCAATTACTTGAGTGGCAACCATCTTGGATTATTTCTCAAAATGGCTGTTGAAAATGTGCATATTTCACAATTTCCACTATTGAATTCTAGATGACCTAAGTTGCTTATTTAAAGTACTAAATCTACTTCTTTTTATCGAGGGATGCAAGGGACCTGAAAGCAGGACCAATAACAAGAACCTAATTGGCGGCCATCTTGGATTTTTTAAATGGTCACCAACAATTTGCATAGTTGTCGATTGCTCAGATTGCAGATCAACTAGGAACTCAATTTCAACTTCTAAATCTACTTTGTCAGTGGCAAGGGAAGTAAGATTAATTACCATAAACTGATTGGACCTAATTCCAAGAGCTATAGCTCTCACTGAACTTTACAAATCATCATCATCACTTTCATCCATGGCAATGCAGCCCTGAGAATCTTCATCGTTCTGGCATTGAGTGCTGCATTGACAAAGGTCCGTACAAGTCAAGTCCTTTTATCTGCAACAACATCTAGTGGAAGAACAGTCTTTTTTGCATTGATATCTTATCATCTCGATGATAGACATAGGTGCTGGAAGTGTCTCGCTTGTGACGGGCTTCATCTCGCCATTTTTGTCTTTCTTAATATTATTATTATTATTCCCTTTGCCACTCACCAACAATCCACAAACTAATGACTGTCTGTAGGGACATCAAAAGTTCCCAGCAAATGAAAACCCAGTTGTAATTTCCTCCTCATCTATTGTCATTCTTATTACTCCCAAACTGACGACATAAAATAAGAAAAATTTGGAAATTATCCGATTGAAGAGCATTGCATTACAAAAAGTTCCCCCAAAATAATATACTGTAAATAAATAAACAAAAAAATGCTTTCCAATATTGACTCGTATTAAAAACAGATGTTTATTATTACAACCTGACCAAATAACTTAATTTTATCACTTCCAATTAATTCCTGTCTATTTAAGGGGGTGCGGGAATAGGGGACAGGCTTGGGGGTGGATTGAGGGGGTGAGTGAATATGGGGACAGGCTTGGGGTGGGTAGAAAGCCTGTCCCCTATTACCACACACCCCTGAGTGTCAGTGTTATCAAATGTATCATAATTTTATGCTTTTAGCATAATTTGACTCAAAATTAAGTGTCTAGCATATATTCTAGCATAATTGATCTCTTAGCATAATTCTAGTATAATCCTGCTATGTCTGGAATAAATTTAGTATATATCTTGCTTGTAAACTCAGTTTTCATTATTTCATTTATTTAATTAACTTAAACTAAACAGTAATACAATACATTACCATATTTTGCCGTGTACATCGCGCCAACGGTACACTTTATACTTTTGCAATCCTATTTATTATCCTAAGAGATACATTATGGCCACCAGGAAGAGGGAATTAAAGCTTTAGGGATAGTGACAGCACAGACACCGATGAGGGTCTAACTTTTAACAGAAAAAGTGTGTACCCATCAAAGTAAGAAAAGGCATTATAGTCAACAAATGGAGAAGGCATCAGACAAAGCAAGTGTGTAAAAGTTGAGCACTCGGAAAACCTTATGATCAAAGTAATGGGTAAATAAATGTATGTATACCCTCAATGGCACCAATAAATGTAGTATATAGGCCATTGTAATAATGTAATGACCAATAAAATAATTATGTGATGCTGGCTAATTAAAGTCATTATTGTAGGCCCCTATTATGTAAAAGCTGGTAGTATACTAAATTATTTTCTAAGTTTCTCGACAGATAACTTATCTGGTTTGCAGGATTGTTGTACTGTACAGCTCCGGACTGATCAATGGTCCACACTTCTTCCACCCTTGCCTTGGTGTGGGCCTCAACGGATATGGTATCACTGACAGGTGGAGGGGGGAGGGGAGAAATGTGGGCGGAGTTATATAGGGGGTGTAGCGTTACCAATGTTGAGCCATCCAGAAATTTGAATCCCGAACCACTTGTGATCATGGATGTGAACCACTCACTTGAAGGTGGTAGGAGAGGAGGGGTTGGGTTGGGGAGAGAGGGGGTAAAGCTTCACCAGTGATCGAGATGGAGAGAATTATTGGATCAAGTAGCTAAATGTTTTCTTCTGTAATCTAAATCCAACTCTGATGCTGCATTCCATGGGATATTCTTTATTATTTGAAATGAATCCAGATTTTACCTAATATAATTAACACGACACCAGTTTTTTATGACTAATATATCAAGCGATGCACCACCTACCCAGTGTTAAGTTACATTTCAAGTAAATCCTTTATTTTTATCCAGTATCATTTATGACATTTTCTAAGAAACGTCTATTGTGTAACTGGTTACCAAAGGATAATAGTTATAGTGTAAGATGTTAATTACCTAATAACTACTCCATCTGTTCTTCCTCACCCCGTCCTCCCTTATTCAATTCACTGTTTCCTCTCCCTCCATCCCAGCATTCCTTGCTCTCCATCTTACCACCACTACCATCATTCTGTGTGTTGCTGCGTAATCTGTTAATGCGCAAACACGACCACAATAGAAATAAGAGTGATATTTGGTATGCAAATACAATCCGTTATATATGACGAATATATTTATTACCTTTATTTATTTATCTGAGGTCAACATCTAGGCCAGCCATTCAGACGCCCAGTATAGTGAACCAATCACAAGATTTAGAGGATATTGTGTCACAACTATTGTTATTACTAATTAAAACAGGGAAAAATTGAAATCAGACATTTATTGGTTATTGTTTACATCTCCACAAGTCCTCGTCACGAAGCATTCAAACCCATAATCCAACTGGGTCTGTAGGCACCACACTGTAATTATAATAACCACAATTATAATAACTGTTAACTTATTATAACCTGAAGTTTATACTTCGACCTCACGTTTGCATTAAGCATGTGTAATGTTTGTTTTGTTTTCTTATTATTATTATAAGCACCGATATATGTATTGCTTTAGACCCTAAGCCACGATGATATACAGTATATACACTATTTATATACACTTCTATGAAGATATTAAGGCTTGAAATACTGTAGATTACATATTTCATTTTATTACTCATCAATTTGTTGCTAGTATCGTGTTCAACCACCCTCCTTCTCAATGACAGCCTGCAGTCGCTCGGGCATTGAGGCACCATGCCTCCTCACTGTATAATATATATGGTTTTCCCCGAAAAATCTCCCACTGTGTTCTGGTGTGACGTAACAAATCTGCTGTGGTTCTCTGTCGTTCTGGCTCCCACGTGTTAACGATAGAACCTCATAGATTTTCTATAGGGTACATATGGCAGTCTTAAATAGACAAATCAATCACCTGCAAATAATCATAAGCAGTAAACCATTCTTGAACTTTCCTCGCCATATGGATAGGGCATCGGTCGTGTATAGGACAGATAAGGGTGAGTAGTTGAAAAGATATTAAAAACATTTAGAATATGTGCTTCATTATATTGCATTTGATCGATCTATTAAATAAAGACACCATAAATCTTCACCATAAATCTTCAAGAAAACGTCTCTACAGCCACGGTTATTGGCGTCTCTCTTGTTCTCTCTTCCTCCACCAGCCCCTCCATACCCCCCCCCCCTTCTTTCTCTCTCATTTCATATATATATATATATATATATATATATATATATATATATATATATATATATATATATATATATATATATATATTCTACATAACTATTATCATATCCTTTTGCTTGCATAAATTTGAAGGACAATGGGTGATAAGGGAGAAAAGCTTATGTCATTAAAACTTTCAAAGAACGAATGAGAAGGTTAAAAATATGAGAAACAAAAGATAAAAAATACTACAGAAGGCAAGGAAGGAAGGGGACGTGAGAGAGAGAGAGAAGACAGGTGAGAGGAGGTTGTGTGAGGTTGCCAGTTACTTGAAAAATATAGGTAGAAATTTATTTATTTTACGGCGAGAAGAGGTGATAAAGAGGGGGACTGCCAGCATGAGGGGTGAAAAGAATACTGGTAAAGCTGAAGACAGAAAATTAATTGTCTCAGCTCCGTTATTTGTTGCTTAATATCCAAAGGATAATAATTATAATCAGTATCTCTCTACGGGGGTGAACAATAGACAGTGTCTTTATTTAATAGATCGATCAAATGCAATATAATGAAGCACATATTCTAAATGTTTTTAATATCTTTTCAACTACTCACCCTTATCTGTCCTATACACGACCGATGCCCTATCCATATGGCGAGGAAAGTTCAAGAATGGTTTACTGCTTATGATTATTTGCAGGTGATTGATTTGTCTATTTAAGACTGCGATATGAACCCTATAGAAAATCTATGAGGTTCTATCGTTAACACGTGGGAGCCAGAACGACAGAGAACCACAGCAGATTTGTTACGTCACACCAGAACACAGTGGGAGATTTTTCGGGGAAAACCATATATATTATACAGTGAGGAGGCATGGTGCCTCAATGCCCGAGCGACTGCAGGCTGTCATTGAGAAGGAGGGTGGTTGAACACGATACTAGCAACAAATTGATGAGTAATAAAATGAAATATGTAATCTACAGTATTTCAAGCCTTAATATCTTCATAGAAGTGTATATAAATAGTGTATATACTGTATATCATCGTGGCTAAGGGTCTAAAGCAATACATATATCGGTGCTTATAATAATAATAAGAAAACAAAACAAACATTACACATGCTTAATGCAAACGTGAGGTCGAAGTATAAACTTCAGGTTATAATAAGTTAACAGTTATTATAATTGTGGTTATTATAATTACAGTGTGGTGCCTACAGACCCAGTTGGATTATGGGTTTGAATGCTTCGTGACGAGGACTTGTGGAGATGTAAACAATAACCAATAAATGTCTGATTTCAATTTTTCCCTGTTTTAATTAGTAATAACAATAGTTGTGACACAATATCCTCTAAATCTTGTGATTGGTTCACTATACTGGGCGTCTGAATGGCTGGCCTAGATGTTGACCTCAGATAAATAAATAAAGGTAATAAATATATTCGTCATATATAACGGATTGTATTTGCATACCAAATATCACTCTTATTTCTATTGTGGTCGTGTTTGCGCATTAACAGATTACGCAGCAACACACAGAATGATGGTAGTGGTGGTAAGATGGAGAGCAAGGAATGCTGGGATGGAGGGAGAGGAAACAGTGAATTGAATAAGGGAGGACGGGGTGAGGAAGAACAGATGGAGTAGTTATTAGGTAATTAACATCTTACACTATAACTATTATCCTTTGGTAACCAGTTACACAATAGACGTTTCTTAGAAAATGTCATAAATGATACTGGATAAAAATAAAGGATTTACTTGAAATGTAACTTAACACTGGGTAGGTGGTGCATCGCTTGATATATTAGTCATAAAAAACTGGTGTCGTGTTAATTATATTAGGTAAAATCTGGATTCATTTCAAATAATAAAGAATATCCCATGGAATGCAGCATCAGAGTTGGATTTAGATTACAGAAGAAAACATTTAGCTACTTGATCCAATAATTCTCTCCATCTCGATCACTGGTGAAGCTTTACCCCCTCTCTCCCCAACCCAACCCCTCCTCTCCTACCACCTTCAAGTGAGTGGTTCACATCCATGATCACAAGTGGTTCGGGATTCAAATTTCTGGATGGCTCAACATTGGTAACGCTACACCCCCTATATAACTCCGCCCACATTTCTCCCCTCCCCCCTCCACCTGTCAGTGATACCATATCCGTTGAGGCCCACACCAAGGCAAGGGTGGAAGAAGTGTGGACCATTGATCAGTCCGGAGCTGTACATTCAGTTAATACAAGTAGATACAAGAGTTATATAAATTTTCCATTAAAATAAGTTTAGTGACATACATTGTTGTTATGATATATCATTCAGTGTAATAGGTTTAGTTGATAATAAGTTAGCATAATTTAATATGACATTTAGCATATTTTGGGCAGAGTTAGCATATTTTCAGAGCAAGTCTAGCATAATTCCATAATTATGATTTGGTAACACTGATCGCATCGCATCGCATCGACGACGATAATGTAAACAAAGTGACGCTCTCTGACTCTTTTCTCTCATTCCTTATATTATATTCACTTAGAGAGAGAGAGGTAACACATACACACACACACACACACACAGGTAAGAGAGAGTAAATATAAGTAGAAATAGAGAGATTTCTCTGTTAATAATATTAAGAGGGTGCGGGAATAGTGGGACAAGCTTGGGGGGAGTTTAGGGGGGTGCGGGAATAGGGGGACAGCCTTGGGTGGGTTTTGGGGTGTGCGGGAGTAGGGGGACAGACTCGGGGGGGGGGGAGGGAGGGGGGGGGAATAGGGGACAGGCATTCTACCCATCCCAAGCCTGTCCCCCTATTCCCGCACCCCCTAAGCTTGTCCCCTACTCCCACACCCCCCTAATAATAATAATAATTGTAGGCTACACATACACACATACATATTGTGTGCGTTACTTATATATACAAATATTCCAGGCTGTGTGTACATGGTAGAAACAACAAGAGTGTAAACAACAACACCAAGATGGTATTTATAATTATTATTATTGTTTTGGTATTATTATTATTATTATTATTAGATAAATTTACAAAAGTACTGTGTTCACTTTATTGTATACAGGGTGTCCGTAATTGTTTACCCCAAAATTTGGCAAATGCATGCTTTATTAATTATAAAAAGAAAATACTTTATTGATGTGATCTTTTTTTTTTTAGTTTAACGGTAATTTAGACATTTAATTAAGGGTGGTTCGGAGTAGGGCACAGGCTTGGGGGGGTTCGGGAATATGGGGACAGGCTTGCGGTGGGTAGAAAGCCTGTCCCCCTATTCCTGCACCCCCCTAAGCCCCCAAGCATGTCCCCCTACTCCTGTAACCCCCAAAACCCCCCCATTTAAATGTCACACATTTATGGAGGTGTAGGAATAGGGGGACAGGCTTGGGGGGGGTTTGTTTTGGGGGTTGCAGGAGTAGGGGGACAGGCTTGGGGGCTTAAGATTTGATTAGATGAGTCAGGTAAGGATTAAACTACTTCCATTTTCTATACGCGGGCAGAAGGAAGGAATTCTCCCATATACATGCTTTTTTCACATCACTATTTCCAGTCCTATTTGTAATTTCTTGAAAACTTCCACTGAGAACTTTCGATACTTATGCTTTTGAAGAAATTTTAGAAACAAAAACGGTTCACCTACTCAAAGTCTAAGCCATGAATTTTGGCTAGAAAGTAAGGCAATTTTGCCACTGAAATTAGAGGGGCCGCTAATATTGAGCCGAATGTACCCCGATCATAGAGACTACTCTCCCGTCCCATATTTGACAGACTTGGGAAGCCTCAGTTTGGGGGCCAATCGACGTACCAGCCCGACCCGATATGTGCGATGAGCAGACCTGGTATTCTAGATCTTGACCTAACCTAGACCGCATCAGACTACCTGGACCTAACCTAGGCAAACTGCCGGGATTTGGCCGATGTAAACTATCGTAAAGTGATCGGGGTTTTTGCCAAGGGCCGCGTAGTGTTACCACATCTTGCTAGGTCCAGGGAATTTGCCCCAGTCACTTTATGATAAGTTTACACTGAAAGAAACACCATAGCTGAAAAGTGTGTTAGAATGGTCCAAAATAATGGGTAATGATACTAAAATATACAATATAGTGAACTCAGTTCTTCTGTAAATTTACCTTATTATTATTACTATTATTGGTAAAAAATTTGGTAAATATTGCAATATTTTTCTGCGTCCTCGATTTTCAAACTTTCTGTTCAACCAAAATTGTCCATTTCTTTTCCCGTTTTATTTTAAAGATGGTTATGTGGAATACGTAAATAACCTTAATAATATTTGTATACATTTACCTTTGTATGTATTTACTTTGAAATGGGATCGTGGTTTTCTTAAGTAGTCCAGTTAGGCGGGAAATTCAATAGTTTAAAATTGGGACAAATAGGGTCTGGGCAAAGTGGGAGTATAGAAGGAAGGATAGAGGGGGGAATGAAAGGGAGGTAGCAAATGGAAGATTGAATGATGTTGAGTACGGAGAGGTTTATAAGAGGAGGGTGGGTGAGATGCTGGAGGATGCAAGGCTGAGTATGGGGGAGGGAGTGGGAGTGAATGATGCGTATGAGATGTTCAAGAATATAGTGATGAAGACAACAGCAGGGGTTGTGGGTTATAAGGCACAGAAGAGGGGCAAGAAAGGGAGTGCATGGTGGACGGAAGAAATGAAAGATGCTGTAGATGAGAAAAGGAAAGCATATAGGAGAACATTGCAAAGGAATGTGTCTGAAGAAGTGAGAGAGAGATGGAAGAGAGATTATAATGCATGTAAGAGACAAGTGAAGAGGATGGTGAGTGAGAGTAAAAGGAGAGTGGATGAGGAATTTGGTAGGAAACTAAGTGAAAAGTTTAGAGAGAACAAGAAATTATTTTGGAAGGAGGTAAAAAAAGAGAGAGGAGAAGGAAAGTCTGGTAGCGTGAGAATGAAGAGAGAGGATGGAGTTACGGTGAGTAGAAGTGAGGAAGTGAGAGAAGTGTGGAAGAGGCATTTTGATCGTTTGATGAATGAGGGGACGGGAGGGGAGGCAGTGGTGACATGCATGGGGATGGAGGCAGGTAGTAGACGACAGGATGCTCAGGGAGAACTAGGAAGGGAAGAGATTAGGAAAGCAATAGGCAAGTTGAAGATGGGAAAGGCACCGGGGGGTAGATGGGATAACGGCTGAAATGTTAAAGTATGGGGGGGAGGTAGTGGTGGAGTGGATGTTGCTTATATGTACATTGGCATGGAGGCAGGGAGAGGTGCCAGAGGATTGGAGGAGGGCTATAATTGTGCCATTGTATAAGGGGAAGGGGAGTAAGGAGGAGTGTGGTAGTTATAGGGGAATAAGCCTTCTTAGTGTACCGGGGAAGGTGTATGGAAAAGTTCTAACTGAGAGACTGATGGAAGTGACAGGGAATAGAGTTGGTGAGGAACAGGGAGGGTTCAGAAAGGGTAGAGGATGTGTGGACCAGATATTTGCGCTAAAATCGATAGTGGAGAAATATATAGGGAAGGGTAAGAAGTTGTATGCTGCCTTCATGGACTTGGAGAAGGCATACGATAGGGTTGATAGGAGAGCTATGTCAGAGGTGTTGAGAATATATGGTGTTGGGGGATCTCTACTGAAAGGTATTGAGGCTTTTTATGCAGATGCAAAAGCATGTGTGCGGGTAGAGGGTGATCTGAGTGAGAGTTTTAATATTAGTGTAGGGCTGAGACAGGGATGTGTTATGTCACCATGGTTGTTCAATATATATATGGATGGGTGTATGAGAGAGATGAAAGCCAAAGTGAATGGTCTGGGGGTGAAGTTGAGGCTGAATGAAGTAAATTGGTCCTTGGCGGCAAGTTTGTTTGCAGATGACACTGTGCTGATGGCTGAGAGTGAAAGGGAGTTGCAGAGAGTGGTGGACGAATTTCAGTCTGTATGTAAGCGAAGGAAACTGAAGGTGAATGTGGGTAAAAGTAAAGTGAAGGTGTTTGAGAGAGCAGAAACGGAAGTGATTGACTTTGCTACACCTTACAGAGTGGAAGTACCAACTGGGACGAAGTGTGAGATAACCCTAAGGGGTGAGAGGATGGAGGAAGTGAAGGAGTTTAAGTACCTGGGGACAGTTATGTGTAAACATGGAAGTATGGAAGGAGAAATTAGGGAGAGAGCAGTGAAGGGTAGAAAGGGGACTGCTAAATAGTATAATCTTGCCAACACTGACATTTGTGTCGGAGACATGGACGTGGAGTAGGGCTCATCAGTCAAGAATAGGTGCTGTGGAAATGAGTTACTTGAGAGGTGCATGTGGACTGACAATGTGGGATGGAGAAAGTAATGAGAGTGTGTATAAGAGATACGGTATGAGTGAGAAGGCAATTGATATTGAGTGTGGAGTGGTTGAGAGAGTGAAACGTAATACTTTGAGGTGGTTTGGACATGTAGAGAGAATGCAAGGTGAGGAGTTTGTAAAGAAGGTGTATGGAAGCGAAGTTGTGGGAAGTGGTGTGAGAGGCAGACCACCAGTAAGATAGCAGAACAGAGTGGAAGAGTATGTAAAGGAGAGAAACATGAGGGGGAGGGGAGGGCTTGACCAAGTAAGGAGGGAGTGTTTGAATAGGGAAGACTGGAGACTTTTCTGCCGTGGCCACCCCCTTCGGGGGAGTTCCCGGAGGGAACGAGGCGTCAGAGCTATTGATAGATAGATAGATAGATAGACAAATCATTTTTGATCACCAGATGAAATAACCAGACCTACCTAACCTAACTTAGACTGTTGCTACCTTTGAGACCTAACTTAATGTCCTTTGAGATCTAACTTAATGTCCTTTGAGACCTAACTTAATGTCCTTTGAGATCTAACTTAATGTCCTTTGAGACCTAACTTAATGTCCTTTGAGACCTAACCTAATGTCCTTTAGGACCTAACCTAATGTCCTTTAGGACCTAACTTAATGTCCATTGAGACCTAACTTAATGTCCTTTAGGACCTAACTTAATGTCCTTTAGGACCTAACTTAATGTCCTTTAGGACCTAACTTAATGTCCTTTGGGACCTAACTTAATGTCCTTTGAGACCTAACTTAATGTCCTTTGGGACATTTAAAAATAAAATAGATCCTGTTGACAGGAGCTAAAAGTATCCTGATTGGGTGGGTCAGGTGTATTGTACACAACAACTGTATTGGGTATATTGAACACAACTACCTGCTGGACCTTTCACAATTTTTCCAAGGGGATCTGGTAACACTATCCGCCCCACCTCAGTTCGTCCCTCCTCTACAAAAATGTTGTATCTGAAAATTGAAATATCTAACAAAGAATACATTTTTTTCACATGATAATTCCACTGGGTATTGATAAAGGTAACCAAATGCTACCTAACCCAACCTAACCTAACCATTAGTTCACTGGTGCAGATAATCACAATATTAGCTGAAGGTTTTAGTATGACATTACTCGACGTAAGAAATACGTCATTTACTATATAAATCCGCTGAAAAAAACGGTTACACTCCCAAAACGGTAAATATTGAAAGAATTGCCATTTTCATGTACAGTTTTTCTACCTTCATTTCCCACTTATTTACACCATTCTATTTATTGAAAGAATTACCATTTTGTATAATTGTTGCCAGATCTGGCTAGGTCCCAGTATTAAGCCCCGATCAGGTCCTGGTACTTTACCATGGTTAGTACCGGTAGTTTGCCCAGGTTAGGTCCCGGTAGTCTGCCCAGGTTAGGTCCTGGTAGTCTGATGCAAAAAGGCTATTTGGAAATTGAGTCAGTCTCAGGCCTTCAAGCTGAAAAGACATATGTACTATATCGTCTTTATGTAGGTATGGCAACTGGTAAGTGGCCTGAGATTGTGGAATATTTTTAACTAACGCAACAAGACTGAAATGCTTTCACATATTATAAAGTTAATATTGACTATTTCTAAACTCCAGAGTGCATCTTTCCCGGGCAATGCCGGGTACCTCCGCTAGAAATATTATAATCCTTTAATATAAGGTGATTAACCCCTAAAGGACCGGGCCCGGCATATGACGGGTTGCCGCTAAAGGACCGGGCCCGGCATATGCCGAATTGCTAAAATTTCCCAAGGTTAAGGAATTTTCCCCATTTTTTTTTACTCCAGACGTTGGCTACACTGGTTTATAGTAGGATGGGATGCTCAGACTGAGTACACACTGCCTTTTCTAGGGTAAAATTGAGGTATTATTGATCTTGTTATGTCCGAGTGTGTTGGTGAGTGGCTTAGCTGACGAGCGCCTATCTCCATTTTCTACTACCTCGCCACGGTCAGTGCACCCACCCAAACACTAGCGCTCAACGTACGGCGACAGTACCTCATTCAACTCGTCGTAATTCTGTAACCATTAAACCTACAGAATTCTCATTGGTACCAATCGAAAGAGGAAGAGTTGCTCGTTCTCATGGCACTAAAATAATTCACTCGTTCGTTGTAGGTTAGGAGTACAGAGCATGCGAAAACAGGCTATTTTACGTGTTTTTCGCTCAACCCCCGGTCCTGGGAGGCACAGTAATTTCACTATCCCCGGTCCTTTAGGGGTTAATTTTAACATATATATACCCGGTTTATCCTATTATAATATATATGAGTGAATAAAGAGGAAATACAGTATAATATTCTATTCCTTTCTATAAAATGATTAAATTTAACACATAATATTATTTTATAATATATACGAGTGAATAAAGAAGAATTACAGTATAATATTATATTTCCTTATATTAATGATTGGTAATTATCTATTCTATGGCTGTTTTCTATTATGATGGTTTTACTTTCTTTACCCACTTATTTATATCATTCTAAGACATTCTTTTTCTATGGCATCATCTTCGGAAATGCCCCATTTCCAAGATAAGTCATATTCCAATGAGGCATTTTCAAGTTAGCCAGACCTTACCTAACCTAGACCACAGCAGACTACCGGTACCTAACCTCAGCAAACTACCGGTAACTAGCCAGATGTGGCAACACTGCTACAAAATGGCAATAGTCTAGATAAATACCTAAAATAATAAAACTTAATACAGTTAAACCTCGTTATATCGGACCCCGTTATAACGAACACAATACGCTAGAGATTTTTTTTTTGTCTGAATTTTGGTTTCTCTATTTTTTTCTATTCTATTTTTTACATTATACAGTAGGTATATTATTTACACATCATTACATACCTATTTATGTATATATACAGTTGACTCTCGAATAAATCCGAGGAGTTCTTATACAAAACGAGTGAAATCATAATGAACATGTCAGGAAATGATATCACTCATCTGTGAACCGTGTGTGTGTGTGTGTGTTGCCACCACTTCTCCCGCGCTCCTTCCCCCCCCCTATCCTCGGTCTCGATTCACCCTATAGCTCAAGGTCAAGGGAATATAGGCCTAACCTGCCCTGTCAACTTGTGTGACTATCTCGTTTTTAGTAATAAAGAGTTAACCACTAGCTTCAACAGTCATGCCAGGTGGTGCATTTACAAAACAGAAGACCATATCCTTCGATAGATAGAAGGAAGGTGTTTCTCGAATAGATAAAGGAGAAGGAAACCCTAGAGTACAGTATGCCTAATAAAATGTAAACAATCAATATCGCGTTATCTTCCCCCTACCACCTCCACCACTACCACGCATGCTCATCTCTCCACCACACAAGGTAAATAACATTTAGGTACATTATTTACACATCACTACATACCGTAAGGAGGGGTGAGTTCGGACGCAGGGTGAGTTCGGACATTTTCTCGAAAAAATGTTTTAGTCGAGTATTCTTCTTCAAAGAAGCAATCAATCAGAAATTGGTTTTGGTGGTTCTTTTCCTTTTGGTTCCCTCTTGCTGCCATAGGGATAACGTTTACTTGTGTAATGCCTAAGTAGGATAAAAAAAAATAATTCTCCCAATTATAAATTTGATAAAAAATCTGACTGGTGTCAAACTTCTCCTGGGAAACACAAACCAGAGCACCAATAAGTCAATAACAGGTGTCATTTCTCTTAATATTTAGTAGAATGAAAATAGAGATGTTGAAACTGGTCCTACCTGTATCTCATTATGCTCCAATGGGTTTTTAAAGACATCTTCACTATTTATGGTGTAATGTGGGGTGAGTTCGGACACGAGTAAAATCCATTAAAATGTTGTTATATTGGCCAGAATTGAGACTTACGTGAATCATATTTGTCTTTACAGGTGTACCAAGTGGTACTGGTATGGTAGTTCATAAGTTTTAAGAAGACTCATCTCCCCACTGAACAACTAAAATGCCACGATCGTATAAGAAACTTGCAGTAGGAGCTAGCAGTGAGGGTCGAGGTGGTTATCGTATTGACAAGGCTGAGTCCAACTTTCAAAAGGCATGTGATGCTATACGAAATGGTGAATTGAGTGTAAGACAGGCAGCAAAGCAATATGGCTTCTCCAAAAGCACTCTTCATGATGCAGTTACAAGGAAACATATAAAACCCTCTGGTGGACAAACTGTGCTAAGTAGTGAAGAGGAAGATACAGTAGTGGAGAATCTGTTGACTCTTTCCCAGTGGGGATTCCCATTAGATAGTTTTGAGCTGCGTTTACTCATTAAACAGTATCTTGACAGACGTGGTGTGGAGGTAAAAAGATTCAAGAATAATCTCCCTGGATGTGACTGGGCTAAGAGTTTCTTGAAACGGCACAGAAACGAACTTTCTCACCGTTTGTCTCAGAACATTAAAGTGGCAAGAGCAAAAGTTACTCCCACAATCATCAGGTCATTCTTTAATAATTTAGAAAACACACTTAATAATGTCCCTCCTGAAAACAAGAAAAAGTTGGCCCCTAAGAGACAGCCTGTAAAACCAGTCAGTGATAATCAACCTTCAACATCAAAGGAGGACGGACCAAGCAGTAAGAAGAGAAAGATGTCCCCTGAGAGACAGCCTGTAAGACGAGTCATCCCCAAAATCCAAGGAGGGATTACACAAGGGATTATACAAGTGATGGAGGAGAGAGATTTAACCAGGGCAACAACAACTGAAGGGAGTTCTACTGAAGAAGCAGAAACTGAAGTGCTAGCAGATGAAAGTGAAAGCGAGGATGAATCACGTGGAGTGAAGCTGCGAAGACAAAACGCATGTGAAACTCTGAAAGAAAGCACAGAAAAAGCCTCAGGAGAAACCACAGGTAATGAAGTGTCAGAACGAAATCCTAAGCTACACGACTGGGTGATAGTTCAGATCTGTAATGAACTAAAAAAGAAAAAGCGTTATTATATGGCTGTAGTAATTGAAGTCATACCGACCCTTAAAGTCAGATTCCTAAAACATGTTCCAGGAACACCCAATGTATTCGTGAACTCCAGTGTTCCAGGTGACGAAAGTTGTGAGATTGAGGTAGATGACATAGTCATGTACTCTAGTGAACCAAAGTTAGGTAAAAGGGAGAAAATGATCTTTGATGTTGATGTAAATTGCTGGCCTAAGTAGGCCTAATTTTTCTTTCTACACTCAAGGTAGAGTTCTGTTGTCATTACCGGTATTCTATGTGATAATCATGTTTATTTTTTAGTTAAAGTGCCTTAAGTATATTGTACAACTGTGCTCAAAGTAGAGTTACAAAATGCTCAAGTACATTGTAAAACTGTGCTCAAAGTACCGGGTAGAGTTACAAAATGGTGCTCATATCTTGCCACACAAAGTACCCTGAAGGGGTAATTTTTTTCTGTCTTTCATTGTTACAAGCTTTAATTTGTTTTTGTTCTTTACTGTATTAATCTGTATCCCAAGAGTCTTTCTTTCCTTGAATAATATGGTGATAGTGTGATATCTTAGGTTTAGTTCACTCGCCAGTACAAAGGAAGTGGTACAAAATGGCATGTTACGTTTTTTTAAAACTTGCCAGGTGTCCGAATACGCCCCACATGTGTCCAGGAAGAACGTAGGGTCAAAGATTATCCATTAACAGCATAAATCAATGGCGGTCCGAACTCCCCCCCTATATGTCCGAAGTGCCCCCCCCCCAGGGGGGGGTTCGGACACCCGTTCAGACACGTTTCCACATTAGTTAAGAATCTAAAAAAATTTGGAGGTGTTATGAATTGATAGCCCATTGGGCCAGCTATCTATAGGATACATAACATTTGGTATAAGCCAAAAAACACGGGTAGGAGACTTGAAAAACCTTAAAAAACGTACGAACTCACCCCTCCTTACGGTACCTATTTATGTAGATATATCTGTATTTTGTGTTAATTTTTGTACATACACTTTTTTTTTTTTTTTTCGTACCCCTCGTAAAAATTCGTCGCTATAACGGTCAAACTACAATTACGGACACCCTCTCCCCCCTATTAGTCTGTTATAACGAGGTTTAACTGTACATATATCCTTCTATAATATATACAAGTGAATAGAAAAGGAAAACAAGTCAAATACAGCAATCATCTCCCTCATATAAGATAATTAAATTTAACACAGGCTCAGTAAAGCCGGTAAATATTGAAAAAATTGCCGTTATTGTGTACAGTTTTTCTACCTTCATTACCCACTTATTTAGACCATTCTAACACTATTTTCTTCTATGACATTTCCCCTGCATTATATTGCAAAATATTCAAATATTCAAAAAATTAACCTGACGATACCTAACCCAACCTAGACCAGAGCAGACTATAGGGACTTAACCTGGTCAAACTGCCAGGAAATAACCATGGTAAAGTACAGGATATGACCTGTACAAAATACTGGGACCTAGCCTGATCTGTCAACACCATTAGAATGGTCCAAAATAGTGGGTAATGATACTAAAATATACAATATAGTGAACGGAGTACTTCTGTACTAATACCTTTTTATTATTACAGTACTCCTACAGATACCCAAGATAATTTTATTATTGATTAATTTCCCAGTTGTTTGTTTACATTGGTGATAAGTCAATGTAGAGGCTGTGTATAATATTAACATTATTAATAGAAATATATCATTACTTGAGATATAAGAATAATATTATGACAATAATTTATTCTCAATCTATACTATAAATGGCAAACTTTCTCTGTTTTTCCTTATAACTTAAAAATGGTTACATCTACATCCAAAACGCATACGGTATAAATTATATTCTGAATCACCATCACTATAAATCCTCTAACAAATCCCGGTTTCACACCAAAAACTATATACAGTTAAACCTTCATTTAACGGACTATTAGGGGGGAGAGGTAGTCCGTTAAAGCTGATTGTCCGTTACAGCGAGGAACGTTTGGGGGGGTACGGAAAAAAAAGGTAAATGTACAAAAAATCTCAAAATACAGATACAGTTGACTCTCGAATAACGCGGTTTTGAGTAATGCATTTTTTATTTAATGCTGTGTAATATATAGGGTTGATATGATTAAATAACACTCTTTGTTGGATTAACGCGCCCACGCTCACCCTCTCAGAGTGCAGAGTGAGGAGGGAGAGTTGAGTAAAGAGGCAGAGCGGAGTGATGAGTGTTAAAAGTGAAGAGAAATGTACTGTACTGTTATTTTACAAATGTAAATACAGTATTACAATTCGTATTAAGCATATGAAATGCATATAACAATTTGTATTAAGGTTTTCGCAGACGACTCACGACTGAAATACATCGGCATGCGTGGTAGTGATGGAGGTGGTAAGGGGAAGGGGGGAGATAGGGTGATATTGTTTGTTTACATTTTATGAAGCATACGCTGGTTTTTCCATCTCCATTCTCCGTCCGAGAAATACTTCCTTCTTTATATTGAAGGATATGGCATTCCATTTTGTAAATGCACCATCTGGCATGACTGAGTGTTGAAGCTTGTAGTTAACTCATAATTACTAAAAACGAGCGAGTCACACACAAGGTGACAAAGCACGCTAGGCCTATATTCCCTTGACCTTGGGGGGCTAGGGTGAATGGAGACCGAGGGTAGGAGAAGGAAGTAGTGCGGGAGAAGTTATGGGAACACACACACTTCACAGACGACAGCGATATCATTTCGTGACATGTTCATTATGATTTCGCTCGTTTTGTATAAAAACTCCTCGGATTTATTCGAGAGTCAACTGTATAATAAATAGGTATGTAATGATGTGTAAATAATGTACTTACTGTATAATGTAAAAAACATAATGGAGAAAAAACAAAGGTAAACCAGAATTCAGACAAAAAAAAATCTCCAGCGGATTGTGTCCGTTGCATCGAGGTCCGTTAGATTGATGTTTAACTGTATTCTGAATCAGCACCACCGGCAAAGGATTTTGACGTAACTTGAGTAAAAATTGTGTTAATATGTCAAATATTCTATTTATCGGTTAGAACCATAAAGAAGAGCCGCTAAAAACACACGCCAAATGTACAATTGCGGACACCTGAAATGGAGGCTCCTCATAGAGGATAGGGTTTGATGAGATGTTGTGTTTATTGTGTGTGTGTGAGTTTGTGTGCATGTATGTAGCATAGAGTATACAATAAATAAGACTTTGTGTGTATGTGTTTGTAAAATTCATGCAAAAATAACCATTAAAACATGGATAATGATACGTCTGGGAAGCCTCCATGGTTCTACTGCTCATCTTATCTGCCGCTCGGTGATAAGCAAACAACACCGGTGACTGGGCGATAGCTGCTCCATCTCACATCAAAAGGTTGAACCAGGTTCTATATGGCATTACAACACTGCAAAAATATGGCCAAGAGACACTGCTAATGTATACATATCAGTATTCAATATCAAACGAAATAACTCTGGAGCTATTTTGAAAAATCTTGTGTGATATTGCCCAAGTTCAATATCATATTGAACTTACTGCTCGTGTGAACGGCTAATAAAGTCAAGTTCAAGATATCTATCTTGGTTATGCCCTCACATGCACATGCCTCAGGTTCAATGTCACCCATCACCATCATTTGAGTAGCTCTTTGTTACAACCAAACAAGCGCCACGCCCACTTAAGCTAGATAATTGCCTTCAAAGTATAGGTAATAATGTGATGCGTTAGGTAAACACGAATAATCTGTTGACCGTTACTTCACTTCACCAACTGGATATGACCACAATATAACATTTACTGTAGTTTTTAAGACTTCATTAGAGGCCAAATTTCCTTATCTTTTAACAGATATATGCCAAAAAGTGTTCAGTTCCCTATTAAAAATGATATTACAATTATAATAAATACGACTGTCATGGTGAAGAGGTGAAAAGTTATGCTCGTACTGATATATTAGATTAATATGGAGAATTGATAAATAATAATAATTTATACTATTTAGATTAAGAAACTACATTGTTTAAGCATTCGTTGGGTATAATTTTGATGCAGGTACATAGCAAAATAATTTTAAAATCTTTAAAAGAGTGAATACTATCAAACGTCATTTTAAGCACGTTGTGTGCGTGGTCTTGGCATGCGCTAGTGTCGGTAGTTGCCAAACGTATGATTCTCACCTGTTACTAATAATACGTCTCGCTCAATATCCATGTCATTCTGAAAGTAATTGTTACTAGCTCGAGAGGGGATGAATGTGTGTGTGTGTTTGGAGGGATTGTGTCTGTGTGTGTGTTTGGATGAAAGGATTGTCTAACTCTATCTGTCTCTTTATGAGGGGATGAATGTGTGTGTGTGTATGTGGAAGAAGGGATTGTGTGTGTGTGTGGATGGAGGGTTTGTGTGTGTGTGTGCGGATGGAGGGATTGTGTGTGTGTGTGCGGATGGAGGGATTGTGTGTGTGTATGTGGAAGGAGGGATTGTGTACCTGGATGACAGTTCACGGTAACAGTAACGGGAGACAATGGAAGAAGTTTCTGTCAAGATAAGGCCTAAATTTCTCCAAGTTAAAAGATGTTGTTCAGCATGAACGTAAACACGCACATTTTTTAAGCCAAAATTGAACCCATCACTGACCCCAACCTTCATGTTGACTGGTACAAGGATGGTCAGCCAATTTAGATGGGATCATGCTTCAGCCTCATTCATGACTTTGGTTATGTGGCGAAACTTTGGTTCGCGGTTGTATTTGCCTTATTGTATGCGGTTGTATGTATGAACCTGCCTGTGTGTACGTACAGTATGCGAGTGTGTGCCTGTTTGTGTTGTATTGTGTTATCTACTGTGTGTCCTGTAATACAGAATTATAGGTTAGAATAGAAGAGAAAATATATAGAGAAACACACACACCCACTAAACCTCCACTGCCATTATCAGCTTAAGAGAGAGAGAGAGAAGGACGTACAGTCTGTCAATGATGCACGTACCCACGGTTGAGTTAGTACCCACACTCGTTCAGTTACACGCATTTTAGCTGGTAAAATCTTGAGTAGAAATCAGGGGTACAGCAGATATTAGATTGACCAATCACAAACACTGTAAGATAACCCACCTTACTACTCCAGGTTTTACTGGCTAAAACTGCGAGTAACTGAACGAGGGTGTGGTACATGCATCGACAAACTCAACACTCTCTCCTGTCCCATCCCACTACTCGTTCTCTTTCTATCTCATCCTTCCTCGGTAATCCTTCTCTCTACCACTCTTCTCACACTCCACTTACTTCATTCCCTCATTCCACCCTCGTTCTCTCTCTACCCGTTCATCATCTCCCTCTCTTTCCATCTCACTACTTTAATCTTTCCTTTTTCAGTACTTTCTTTTACCTATTTCTCCCCACCATTAATACCCTGCTATCTCTACTCCCTTTCTTACTTCCCTCATCACCTTTCCTCACTCATTCCCTAATTACCAACCCATCCTCCCCCTACCCCTAACAGTCATTCAACACACATAACTTCAAGGTCAGTCAGGAAGGGTGAGGGAGTAATAAGGCAGGGAGGGAAGAATAGAACGGGAAGCAAGCAGCTATCTT
Organism: Petrolisthes manimaculis; assembly: GCA_034508575.1. Classification (NCBI taxonomy): domain Eukaryota; kingdom Metazoa; phylum Arthropoda; class Malacostraca; order Decapoda; family Porcellanidae; genus Petrolisthes; species Petrolisthes manimaculis. The sequence continues at coordinate 21,651 of JAWZYT010004581.1, forward strand.
GACCGATAGGCAGGAACACCCCCCCCCCCCAAACACACACACACACAACTCTGAAGTAAACCACAGGACCTTATTGTACTCTATAATAGTATACCTACTGTATACCCACATCTATAGAATAATAATTGAGAAGGTATAGAGAGGTAGAGGGCTGGAGAAAAAGAATCCTAGTCTAGTAACTCGCTATGAGATGGTGTTAAATTTGCTGGTGGCAGTATCTCTTGATGTGAAAATATATCCTTAATGTACGGGTATTTTGTAGTATCAATGTAAGCTAGCAATCGTTTAAGGCTTACAATCTGCTTCATTCAGGGCAATGGGAGCATCATATTTTTGAGATAGTTGTACAGTCGTGGACAATAATATCGCGCCTCTTCTGAATGGGGCGTATATCAAAAGCGTGGATTGGAAAAGTGACCACGTTGGAACCTCACCAATAAACCATTATCAAATGCGCAGAAAGATTAATCCCATTCGCTCCCTATGTCATTAAGTATCATTCGGTGTGTCATAATGCTTCACACGGTGTTAACTGAGACTGAGAAATTATAACTTGGTCTACATTTCGTTGACCCAACAGATGTAGAAGATTGCTTCGTCGAGGAGATAATGCCAGACACACCTCAGGATGAGAGATGTACTCGCTTTGCATACAATCTGGTGGATAATTATGTAACAGCAGAATCAAGATATCCTCCAGTGCTTTGGGCTGAAGTCCCTTTAAATACAAAGCGTACCAACAATTCAGCTGAATCTTTTCATGCTCATATCAATGAGCAATTTTATACATCCCATCCATCTATATTTGTGTTCATGGATGTACTAGGAAAGCTCCAGACTGCTACTCATATTAAGATCAGGAGTATCGGTAAACCAGCAACTACACAGAAAGTTGAACGAATCAGGACAAAATATGCCATGGCACAATACAACATATTTATCTCTGGCGAAATAAACCGACACAATTACATGAAGTGTTTAGGTAACTGATTCCCAGCAAGAACAAACATGTAACTTTGAGAGATAAAAGATAAAAAGATAAAAAAGATAAAGATAAAAAAAAAATCCTTCAAATTCCCATTGGTAAGCAGGGGGCAACAGATGATAGCGTCTGGCTACTACTACACAAGCGGACTTTCAAGTGAGTGAAAATACTCCCACTCAGCAGCGCTTTTGATAGAAATATATCCGCGCTTTCAATGATGACCCGCCGCGCTTTTGATATGCCAATCCGCGCTTTCGTAAAATGGCGCCTGACTGTGACTCAGTCAGAAGAGGGGCGCGATATTATTGTCCACAATAGTACATCAGCAATGTTAAATACCTTTTGCGAGTAGGCTTTTCCCCTGGCATTAACCTAACAGGATTTAATTGTGCATCACTATAATCCATCTGAATGAAATACCCTTCCTTGTATGCATCATCAAAAACAAATACTCTTGACTTCTATGAAGGATACAGATTCACTCTTTGGTTTTAAATTCACTATGTATTGTTTTAACACGTCTATGTTCAAAAAGTCTTGCTGGCGCATTCTCACAACTAGATACTAATAACGAATAGCATACCGAATAATGTTACAATACGAGTCAAAGTCGTTAATATCACTCGCGGATAAATTTCCTTTCAATACATATTCCCAAATGCACTGTCACACGGTAAAAAAGTGTCCAGGCACGAGATACGTCTTCTATAAATCTATGGTTTTTAATCGGCCACTGTGCACTTCGTGGAGATAGTTAAGTATAATATTTGTTTTTGTTTTGGCCTCCACAATTGTCACTAAACACGATTAGAAGTTTGAAAGTCTTCTTATCAAACTCGATATCAATCCACTTTTTAAGACAGCTAGCTATTTCGACAGAGCCACATCCACCTGTAACCTCGTCCCACACAAACATTGTTGATGTATTTGCCTTGACGTTATGAATACAAGAATTATACATCCACAACTTGCGATGGTAGTATGTAACACTTGTGGAGAGTTTTGGTATAGGGATAGTCTGCTGTAAATCTATGCTAAATCTATGCAAATAACAGCTACAATATTATTCTTATTTTCCTTCTTCTTCATTAATCGTTGACCTTCTGATGCTTTCGCCTTGTGTTGCCTTAACTGTTCTTGCAAGTGTTGTCTCGTTGCTTCATCAGTGGCCGATTTGATTGAAATAGTCAATTTATCACAGGTGCTGCAGGTGTCGGATTTTGGTGGATGAAAAGTAATATTGAATTCATTTGTGAATGTTTTGTGGCAATAACTTTGGGTCACTTTTTCTGTTCCGGGATGATTGACATTCATCCATTCTTCATAAAACTGATAAAGTTTAGGGATGGTCAAATTACATTCCAAGTAACGCATGTGAGGGTTTCTTGCTCGACTGTAGTGGCTTGTCACAGTCTGTAGTGATTTAATGTGGCAGAAACCTCGGTTACATTTTGTTTGTTTACGGCCCACATTACCCACATTGCTTGCCAGGATAAAAATTCCTTCACTCTACTTCATGTGTGTGTGTGTAGTGGGGAGGTATGCGTGTGTGGTCTGTGGTGGTGGGGTATGCGTGGGTATATACGTGTATGACTGTGGTCACTTATGGTGGGAGAGGGAGGATAAGGAAGGAAACAACAGGTACATGTCGACCTACAGGAAATTTTGTGAGTTCACAAATTATTATAATTGGATTTAATTAATTATGCATCTTATTCGATGCATTGTCATAATTTTACTAAGAAATATTAAAGTACTTTAAGGCCCGTATTTTTAAACCTTTTGCCTAGCCTGGCGAAGTTGTGCCAGGCGATCTCGTGAGTGAGGGCGTCCTTAATTTTAAAACTCAATATTCGTCAGGGTTAATTTTTCGGAATCTTACGCATATTCCGAAAACGCGCAAGAAGTCACTGTTTGTTTACATCTGCTTCAGCCTTCAGAATAACGGTAGCGACGCTCACCATGGAGGAAAATATTTTCCTCTCATTCTCACTCTTCTTCCTGTCTTTCTCTCACTCTCCCTTCACTCTCACTCTTCTTCCTGTCTTTCTCTCACTCTCCTTTCACTCTCACTCTTCTTCCTGTCTTTCTCTCACTCTCCCTTCACTCTCACTCTTCTTCCTGTCTTTCTCTCACTCTTCCTCTTCTTCCTGTCTTTCTCTCACTCTCCCTTTACTCTCACTCTTCTTCCTGTCTTTCTCTCACTCTCCCTCTTCTTCCTGTCTTTCTCTCACTCTCCCTCTTCTTCCTGTCTTTCTCTCACTCTCCCTCTTCTTCCTGTCTTTCTCTCACTCTCCCTTCACTCTCACTCTTCTTCCTGTCTTTCTCTCACTTTCACTCTCACTCTACTCGCACTCGCACTCCACTCTCCCTCCACTCGCACTCCACTCTCACTACTAAAAAAATTATAGTGTTCAATGGTTAAATTTAGTTGAAAAACTGTTTGTCACTGATGGGAAAGGGAGGCCTCACTCGTATTTCTGTTCGCCAGGCTATTTCATCGCCAACCCTGGCGATAAAGCGTCCAGCGATCACTCACTGTGTTTACTAGTACGAAATTGCTGATCACCAATGCCAGCCCTGGCGAAAGGTTTTAAAAGTACGGCCCTAAGATTTCCCTAAAAATGCAGTACATGAAGTTGGGCTGTTAGCCTGGTGGTATGGCACCGGGCACCACCCACCGGCATCGTCCAAAAATTTCCTTTATCATTTATGTCAATATTGTGATAACTACATGGATTTACAGTTTGTTTTGGCAATAAATATGTACATTAATGTTTTTACTCTATAGCAAACTGCTAATAAAATAATCACGTAAAGCACGAAGTAAATAATAAGTAAATCATGCATGGGCAACATATTTCAGCTGACCGACTGCTCACTGCTACTCGACTCTCTTGCTTGTCCGTGTCTCTGTCAGTACTCACTCCATTCTATTTCAGACGTTCTAGGCCTGTCTACATGCAAGCTATGATGATATTCATTTGTTCATTAGATAGAAGAGGAATTGTAGAAGTAATTCCTGTTAATAACTCAATTTCAGGGTAGTTGGCTCTCGTTTGGTTGTAACAATCTGGGCTACATTTATGCTTTGTATTTCAAGACTCAAATTACCTTCTATACATACAAAGAGGTAGGAGGATAGTTTGGAAGCATAATTAAGGGGAAAATACACTTTGGATACATTGGAGTGCCTTGATTTCTCCAAAGTATTATGCCAGGAAACAGGAGCTGAGGAACAAAATTAGTTACATATTTACTGAATTGTCATTGTCGCGTACGGTTTTCTACCTTCATTACTCACTTATTTACACCATTCGAAGATTATTTTCTTCTATATAATTTTCTCCTATATAATTTTCTCCGCAATTGCCCCATTTCCAAGAAGGGGCATTTTGAAATTACCCTGACCTAACCTAGACCATAGCAGACTACCAGGACCTAACCTGAGCGAACTACTGGGAAATAACCATGGTATAGTACAGGAAATGACCGGGGCAAAATACTGGGACCTAGCCGGATCTGGTAACACTGCTACAAAACTGCAATTCTTTCAGTAAATGCCTAAAATTAATGGTGGCCTGTTGCTTGGAATAGATGAATTGATATTAGGCACTGCAACATTGAGGTCATATGACACCTTGCTTGGAATAATCAGTTGCTCTAGATTTACCAACACTGTACATCCCCCTTAACCCCTAAGAGCCTATTGACTTAATATCACGTCACCACGAATTTAGGCCTTGAAGCCGATTGACGTAATATAAAGATTGTAAAAAAAAACCTGCTTGGGCTATATCTGGCCACTTCATTGGTAACACTGGTTAGATTTTGGGCTACTAGTGTGCACTGACTATAAATACTGTGTTCTGGCTCTGTGGGGGGGTGGGGGGGAGGCGGCCTCTTTGATGCCTGCTCTCTCCCTACCTTACCACCCACCAACACCCCTCTCTACTCCCCCACACTGACTCCTCCTCTCCTATCCTTCCTACTCCCTCCCCCTTCCCGAGTTCCCATGTTTTTATAATCACATGGGAAGCTTATCTAAATCATATAACACCTCGTTTATATGCGTACTGGGCAATACACACATATACGCACATGTTATATGTACATATCGTTACTATATAACTATATGTGTACAGAGTAAGCCTGCAGTATGCTATTATATATGTATATTTATACCTAGAAAACTATAATTTCGTCATATATGATCATAGTTGATCATATTTTAGCGTAATAAATTACGCTATCTCACGTTTTCCTAGTTTTTTTAGGGGTAACTGTTTTTTTCTCGAACTTTGACCCACTCCCCTATTCAAACCAGTCGACTTTCGAAACTTTCGATTTCAGATTCTGGTTTGTAAAATCAAGCTCTACATATTTGTAATAATAGAATTTACCTAAACGAAACTTTTAAAATCACACTGTTTTTGCGGTTCTGGCGCTAGTAGCGTAATTGGAATTGCGGCTCCTACTGGTTAAGGACCTTATGATCATGTATGAGGCTTCTGAATCCTCATGACTATGCCACGAAACAAACTCCTTACATAAAGGTGTTTGTGTTTTGTAGAAAAATTCCAGTAGGTAGGTAATGTCTTTAGGGGTGTAAGGATTTTGGCACCCCTTAGGCCCCAGCCACTAGCTTTCAGCTCTTCAACTCTCCCTCTTTTCCTTCTATTTCCTTCCCAGTTGCTGTTAAAATATATTTTTGTTTCAGATAACACCAGTAAGAGTGTGACAACACTGACACCATAACAGAGTGGTTGGCAGCCCTGACATCAGCAACAGTGTGGTTGTCATCCCTGACAACAATAATAACCAAGTGGTCATATTGGTGGCAGAATAAAGCTGCGTTAGTGATGGAGGTGGAAGGAAGTGACACCATCAATGTTGTCAGAGAAGAGAAGTGTAACAAGTTGGTCTGTCAACAATGTGGTCAAAAGTTTAGTTGGAAATGTGATCTCACTCGCCATTTGTTGACTCATACTGGAGAGAAAATGTTTATGTGTGATGAGTGTGGTAAAGAGTTTAGTTATAAATCTTACCTAAAGAGACACAGCTTTGTTCACACAGGAAAGAACTTTGAATGTAAAGAATGTGGTAAAACGTTTGTGACAAAGGGTGAGTTAAAGCGACACATACTTATACACACAGGAGTGAAGAACTTTGAATGCGATGAATGTGGTAAAAAGTTTATGGTAAAGGATGAATTAAAGTGACACATACTTATACACACAGGAGTGAAGAACTTTCAATGTGATGAATGTGGTAAAAAGTTTGCGATAAAAAGTAAATTAAAGTGACACATTCTTATACTCACAGGAGTGAAGAACTTTGAATGTGATGAATGTGGTAAAATGTTTGTGAGAAAGGATGAATTAAAGCAACACATACTTATTCACACAGGAGAGAGAAACTTTGAATGTGATGAATGTGGTAAAACGTTTGTGACAAAGGGTGAGTTAAAGCAACACATACATATACACACAGGAGAGAGGAACTTTGAATGTGATGAATGTGGTAAAAAGTTTGCGATAAAAAGTAAATTAAAGCAACACATACTTATACACACAGGAGTGAAGAACTTTGAATGTGATGAATGTGGTAAAAAGTTTATGGTAAAGGATGAATTAAAGCGACACATACTTATACACACAGGAGAGAAAAGAGAGAGAAACTTTGAATGTGATGAATGTGGTAAAAGGTTTGTGACAAATAATGAATTAAAGTGACACATACTTATACACACAGGAGTGAAGAACTTTGAATGTGATGAATGTGGTAAAAAGTTTGTGACAAAGGGCGAGTTAAAGCAACACATACTTAGACACACAGGAGTGAAGAACTTTGAATGTGAAGAATGTGGTAAAAAGTTTGTGACAAAGTGTGAATTAAAGCAACACATACTTAGACACACAGGAAAAAGGTTGTGACAAAAGGTGAATTAAAGCAACACATACTTATTCACACATGAGTGAAGGACTTTGAATGTGAAGAATGTGGTAAAAAGTTTGGTCTGAAATCTAGCCTTAATAGTCATTTTAAAAGTTCATACAGGAGTAGAGGATTTTGAATGTAATGAATGTGGTAAAAAGTTTGTGACAGGGTGAATTAAAGCGACACATACTTATACTCACAGGAGAGAGGAACTTTGAATGCAATGAATGTGGTAAAAAGTTTGGTTGGAAATCTAATCTTAATAAACATATAAAAGTTTATTCAAGAGTATAGGATTTTGAATGTGGTAAAAAGTTTTCTGACAAATCCCAACTCATGTTACACAACTTACTGTTCACACATTAAAGTTGACAATGCTGATGGCCCGTGTCCCTCCGGGAATGAGCACTGCGTTGGCCTTGCCAGCCACCAGCAGCCCCCCAATGGGTGGAAGGACGGCTGCGGCTAGGGGCGTGGAGGGGTCTCTGGTAGTCCCTCTGGGGGGCAGGAAAGGGGAAGAATGCTTCAAGGTGGTTGCGATCAATGTGAATGGAATGGTGCATGAAATGAAAAGGAGAGAGATAGTGGAGTGTTGCAGAAAAAGTAGAATAGATGTGTGAGGCATAACAGAGATGCATTTGAAAGGATGGGGGTTGGAAGAGAGTGGGGATGGAAGGAAGAGTGTGTTGTGGGAAGGAATGGAAGGTGTAGTATGGACTGGTATGGCTGAAAAGAGTAAAGGGAGAGGAAAAGAAGGTTCTGCATTGTTGGTGTCTGGGAGGGTGTGGAAAGGAATAGAGGGAGTGTTGGAACAGGGAAAACTGGAGACACTTCTGCCGTGGCCACCCCCTTGAAGGGAGTTCCCAGAGGGAACGAGGCATCAGAGCTATAGATAGATAGATAGACATTTCACACATGAAATAAAACACTGAACATAAGTTGTGGCAAACAATGATTGCTCCCCTCCCCCCTAAGCATGATAGGAAAAAACTGAAAATATCAAGGGGTAGTACATTATATTGTAGGTGTATGGTGACAAGGTGAGTATTCAGTGTTGATTCCACAGTGGTATTAGTTTGTTAGCTTACCAACCAACCACACCTGTAAGGCATCATTATTTCCCAAAAGCTGAGTATCCACATTCACAAATTCTATCAGACAGTTAGATAATGATGATCACTGCATAGTTTACTCACCAAGTTCATTAAATAATTCCCTAATAAGTCATTTACATGGCTAACATTTTTTCGTTTGAATGCTTACAAACCAATACCAACCACTGTGGAATGGACCCTCAGTGTTGCCTCCATTGGCGTCATGAACAGCTTGAAGACCAGCAGGGTAGGAAGACAAAAGTGACTCAAAAAGCTCTTGTGTTTAACTCCATTCCCCGAAGCACAGCATTGATGTGCTCCTCCATCTTGGTACGACTACATTGAGTTGATAAAGTTTCAGACAACATCCTTTTTTCAACCTCGTCCTTCAAGATAGACCCACTATTTTCACAGATCAGGAGAATTACTGGGCCACTCGTCATTACCAAAGAAGTCAATGTTGTTGTCCTTCAGAAGGTTCTGGCTGGGTTCAAAACACTTTCTCATATGGAGCTTCTTTTCACTGTCATTTTCACTGTCATTTAACCCTTAATGGCCGGATTGCGGTCATAGACGCCCCCAAGAAGCGCCCGGATCGTGTCGTACGCCACTGCTATATGGTGACCGGGCGGGATGAAGCACCGCTATTGCCAATGTCGGCATTTGCGAGCCAAATTTGGCGAGTTTTTTTTGACTTGGCTATACTTCACCACCATCCCTACAAATCACCATCGTCAGTCAGTGTGTTACTGACTGTGAACATGGATGGATGTGGATTAAATTTCTCGTGCGTGTCCGATTCTGTGTTGCGCCATGCTTACTTACAACACTGATTGCCACCCGCGCGGGCCACGTTCAGTTGTTTCAGATGATATCACCATCATATTTCTAGCTAATACAGTATTTGTCCAGCAGGGGGATGGGGGAGGCTATCATTGTTTACCACCCTTTAATAAATTTGCAACGAAATTAATTAGTAAATGTGTTGTTAAAAAACACACATTGTTACACACATACAACACAAAGATGATAGTAATGTTTGGTGACTGGTTGGTGTCTTAATATTAAATGTAGTATTAGAACTGAAGTATGATATAATATAATATAATGTGTCCTTGATATACGTTAAAATAACAGCTGCTGTCTGTAGTGATAGGTTGGTATCTTAAGGGACCCTGTGATGTAGTCAGAAAATTGAAGGTAAATGAGTCCTTCAATTACTGCTATGAAACACCACCTACATGGAAGGAGTTTGTTTTGTGGTGTACTCAGGAGGAATCAGAAGCCACTAATTCTCATATACGATCACAGGGTCCATAATATTAAATGTATAGTATATGTAGGACTGAAGCCTACAGGTAGTACAGTACTACTATATTATAATATAATATGGCTTGTAATAACTGCAGATATGTTGAAAAAGTGTGTGTGTGTGTGTGTGTATAGAGGTAGTGGTGTTTGTGGAGTGGATGTTACTGATATTGTAAACCCTAAATATGCAATGAATAAATCCTTGTATCCACCACTGGCTTCATTTTACAACCAGTTCCTCATTGAAGACCACCAAATGTATGTGTGTTCCCAGGCTTCTGTTATTATTACAATTCTCACTCTGTGTTAAAAGGATGGTGTGTGTGTGTGTTCCTAGGCCTATGGCAGAGATATCAACAATCAACACTCGTCTTAATGCCATACAGTACCTTGCTGAAAACTGTGAACTTTTTTACACTCTCCAGGTTTGGTAATGATTTAAGGATTAATTTGTCTTTAGTGACATGCATACTGTACTTTAACTCTTTCTTAATGTGCTTGAAATTTGTTAGTGACTTTGGGGCTATTGGTTTTTTCCAGTTGTGTTGAAAAGCAAACCACCTTTACCCTCAGTTAAGAGACCTTGCTAGCCTTTCATTAGATACCATATTTAATTGTGCTTTTTGAATGGCCATGTGTAATTGTTACATAATTATTTACCTTCAGTTAAGAGGCCTTGCTAGCCTTTCATTCGGTACCATATTGAATTGTGCTTTTTGAATGGCCATGTGTAATTGTTACATAATTATTTACCTTCAGTTAAGAGGCCTTGCTAGCCTTTCATTCGGTACCATATTGAATTGTGCTTTTTGAATGGCCATGTATAATTGTTACATAATTATTTTTTCAGTTCATCTTGGGGTATTTTCCTGATATAAACTGGATTCTCTCCATGTGTGTACAAGTAGCAAAGAAGGTAAGTTTTCTAATAACAGTGTAAATTTATACCGGTAGTCGGTTATTAGTAACAAACAGTAAAATATTGGTACAGTTGTGAAGAAGAGCTTCTGAAATATTCTCTGATGGTAAACAACTGAAAGATAAACATAGATATTTATGGCATAATAGGTTGATTTCGCGTGACGTCACTGTGACGTCACGGCACGCTCGGCGGCCATCATGGTAAGGCAGGAGCTTTGTTTACAAGGATAAGAGTTGCCAACTTAATGCTTTGGGAGCTCCATTTAATGCTTTTTAAAGTGATCTAGCGAGAGTTTCCTATCCTTAGCGTCTTTTCTAGATTATATTTACAATGTTTTGTTGCGCCTTTTATTGTTTTTTTTTTCATTATTTCATAATCTTGCTGTAACAAAAAGCAAATATTTATTTATAAAAGTCGGTAGTATACGTCGGCCATTTATAAAAATACCGTTTTTTAGGAGTAAGTCTAGCGCCTCCCGAAACTACTCATATTGGTAACCCTGACAAGGAGAGGGCAGTTTGCAGGGAGCTGTATGTTTTTTAATACTTGCCTCCTTTTCGGACAAAATTCAAGATGCGAAATTACTGCTGTATAGTAGGATGCAGTAACTCAGACAAGACTCCTGGTGTGTCAAGATTTCGGATCCCAAAGGTGGTAAAAACCCAAGGAGAAGCTCATGCTAACTAGACAAAGAAGTGTGTGGTTGTCCAGAATATCCAGGGTTCTCATGAAGTATTTGTGGTATTACCTTAAAAAGTGGTTTAAATTACCTTAGATTGAGCCAAATGTCCTTAGATCCTGAAATAGGTGACCATAACGACATAAACTGAACCCTTGACACACGATACTTTTATGAAATTATAATAATTTTTTATAGCAATGCATTTTTCTTTTACGACGACCCATGAAATAACGGAAAAATCGATAATATTTACCTTAGATTGTCAAAACTTTACTCTAAATAACCCCAAATTACGTTAATCTAGGATAATTACCTTTAAAATGAGAGCATTGAGAATATCCAGAGTGGAGACATCAAACCCTGAAAACTGGCGAATCTGCTCCAAGCACTTCATTTCAGGTAATTGTACATAGTGTTTAGACTTGTGTAACCAAGAATTACATGTTTATTTCATTGTCTTGTAATTGTAGTCTGGGTTTGGTGAAGAAATAAAGTAGTCAATCATGTCGAGATATGTAACCGGATTTAGCGCTCAAAGTCAGTACTGAATTTACACTTGGGCACTGCATATGGATCCACACTCACACCAGCACTACTTGATTTCTGCAGGTAAGAGGCATGGTCTGTTGCACTAAGGCTCTTGAGGTAAGTGGAATGCTCCATTATTGTGATGATTAGTGTAAATTAACTTCTTACTATCACAACTGCATTCTCTCTGCAGGCCCAATACCCTCCATCATGGCTGGTGTTGATATCGTGACGTCATTTCCGTCAGCTGAGCGAAAACTCCCTATTGTTTGCACAAACTGTCACAAAAATTAATGTCTGCATACTATCTTTATTTAATGTCATTAGCTTCATGAAATCTGTCAATTCTAACCCTCACACTGTCACACATACTGTACATCCATCATGACTTCTATGAATATATTGTATGCACAGTTGGACACATGAATGGATGGTACAGCCCAGGTGAATGATGGTCAATTTCTCCCAATATCAAGTTCCTTAGTGCCAAATAGGAGACATCAGGGGCAGAAGTCAGTATTGAGGATGGTAATAAAAAGCAATTACTGTACCTGATAATAGACATTGGTTTCTCAAATGGGACAAGTATCTTTCACCTGGGCTGTACCACCCATTCCTGTGTCCAACTGTTCAGTACAGGTATTTCTCGTTTTGTGCGTGTTTTCTTTGTGCAAATTTGCTTATATTCGACATTAGAAATATTATAATTCATTAATATTGTGCTATAAGTTAGTTATAAACCGATTTGCTCAAATCAAAACTCAAATTCAAAAATTGCGCCAGATACGTAGTTCAAGTGTCTGCCACCAGGCGGCAGCTCACGCTCCCACCAGTGTTACCAGATGCAGGGAAATTTCTCTGTCATAGGGAATTTCGAAGTCCACACAGGGAAATATATACAGTTCGTTCAAGATTAAACAGGGAACTTTCTACAAGATGAAATACCTAAAAGACCATCAATGTTCAAGAGTAAACAGGGAATAATTGTGGTAAAAAGGGAAATTCTGATATTGAAGTGAGGGAAATTTCCTCTATAGCAGACATGGCAACACTGACTCAGGGCTGGGCAAGACTCGAAAAATTTGGACTCGATGGAATCGATTCTCAAAGGCTCGAGAGAATCGATCCCAGACTCGATTCTCTCCTTACTGCAGCGGTGTAGTAGTAGGGAACTAGGGATCACCCCATATCGCGATCCTGACTGCTACACCGCCAACATCTGAAGTCAAATACCCACACCTCTCTCCTACTTGAACGCACATTTGTGATAGAAAAACAAATTTATCTTTTCATCATATTTATTTTTGATAGCAGTAATATAAATATTCCATAAATACTCACAACTTCATTTCATATATAATGTAAAATAATGGTAAAATACAAGTTCTATAGCTACTCTCAACTTTATAATATATTATATAATGCAAATTCTTATACTTTTCTCAGATTTTTATTAAGGAATAGAATTGTATTTATATTTTCGTCACCAAAGCAGTTCCGTCGCTGAGAAACAAGTTCCCCCGCTTTAGAAAATAGCCTTTCTGAGGATCGATTCTCAGAGGAAGGGAATCGAGTCTAGACTCGGTAAGCTGGACTCGATAGGATCGATTCTGGACTCGATTCCTGCCCAGCCCTAACTGACTCACAGTGTTTTGTTTACATCCCACTCGTGTGAGTCACAACTCACAAGCACACAGCTACTCCAGCCACTTTACTTATTTGTCTCTCTGATGGCATCATATTAAGTGTTAATGGCTGCTTTATTTACACCTTAGTGTTACATATAGCTTTAGAATGATATATTTTTATAAATGTTCACTTTATTAGTCAAATAAATGCATTTTTCGTCCAAAAAATGGAAGTTTTTTTGGACCAAGACCCCATACCTTTTAGGTAAATTTTTACAAGTTGCTACAACAGGATTTCACTGGAAATTATTTTTATTTCCTAGAAGGATTTAGTGTGACTACCGGTACCTAACCAGGGCAGACTACCTGGACCTAACCTGGACAGACTCCCGGGACCTAACCTGGACAGACTACCGGGACCTAACCTGGACAGACTACCGGGACCTAACCTGGGCAGATTACCGGGACCTAAGCAGTAAAAATTATACAGTAGAAATTAGTCAGACCTCACCTGACCTGACCTAACCTAATCTGGACTGGGACACACTACCGGGACCTTACTATAAGAGGTAACTACTGTTATGCAGCATTTGTAGAAGAAATGGTATATAGAAAAGTTGTTTGTAATAGTGAAATATAAACACTAGTAATAGTAAATTTTTTGAAATCGAGTTGTGGCAACTTGTAAAAATATTCCACCTTTTATTATACATTGTTTCTTATGCGAAAAATAGGTTTACTTTGTGCGAATTTAGTTTGTGCGGTGCTTGTAGGTACCTATACGTCGCACAAAAAGAGAAATACCTGTATGTCACTTTCTCTCCCTCAGGATATAGAGCAGTGATGTGAGATGTGACTCGATCTCCAGAACACCCTGGAGCTGCTTGACTCACTTACCAACACTCTGGAGACAGTCACCAACCAACCCTCTCCTGGCCTCAGTCACAGAGGTTAGTCACATATTATTATTACCACTCTCTCAAGTTATTACTGTACACCAAATGTAACAGTCACAGAGGTAACAGGGTAACACTTAAGTAATGCATTTCATTCAACACCAAAATATTAGACAGGTAGTGTGAGAATCATCTTCAAGAACAACACCAAATTATGAGGGCAGCCATTTAATAGTTTATGTTTAATGGTAATATACTTTAATCATCACAATTGTTTGGTATGTGATTTATATATATATATATATATATATATATATATATATATATATATATATATATATATATATATATATATATATATATATATATATATATATATATATATATATATATATATATATATATATATATATATATATATATATAACCCACAAATTTGTCTTTTAGGAGTTAGAGGTGCCAAATTGTTGTTGAAGGGTGTAAAAGTCTTGTGGAAGGGTTGACCAGAGGAAATCCGGCCATCCTGATGGTTAAAATAGAATCCAAAGTCCCGCGGTATGTGTCGATATGCGGTGCAGACTACCACTCTTGGCCGGCCGCTAAAGGGGGACAAGCCACACCCCACTCACCCCGTACATCCGTACTCACCACCCCGCCTCTCTCCCACTCCTTTCTAAGTTCCTACCCTCCTCTATCTCACCTCATCACTGATTCCCTTTATCTTCCTGTCTAAATTCTAATACGTCTCACTATCCTTATCCTTCACCAATGTTTTTTACACTGAGGTACTGAAAGTAATTGTTACTAAGTAGGCTGATGTTTTTGAGTGTCTTAATGTGTCCTGCTCTGTGTGTGCTTCCTTCTGTGTTTTAGTGTGTGTTTGTGTGTGTCCGTGTCTGTGTTTTTTTACGTGTCCTGTTGTGTGTGTGTGTGTTCCCATTTACCCACATTACTTCACACTTCCTCCTTTCCATTCATATCTCCCATCATCAACACTCCTTCCATTATCAATCTTTCTCAGACATGCATTCAATTCCTCCAAAAACACACTCATTCTCATCTTTTCACCCACTTGTGCATATGCAAACATCCACACATATTTTACCATCCCAAGCTTTCCCATCATCCATACAATCTTCAACCCATTCCACCCATGTCCATCCACACCAACCCATCCTCCCCCTCCCCTCACTTCTTACCAACCCACCATCCCCCTCCCCTCACTTCTTACCAACCCACCATCCCCCTGTGCGTACTACTATCCTCCCTTCTTACCAACCCATCCTCTACCTACCTCCACCATCCCTTCTTACCAACCCATCCTCCCCCAACTCCTGTCTTACCAACCCATCCTCCCCCTACTCCCACCATCCCATTTTACCAACCCATTCATCTTGTCATCCATCTTTAATCATCCATTTACCCCTCTTTCTCTCACCACAGTGTGAGTGTGTGACTGACTGAGTGAGTGACTGACTCAGTCAGACTTTTTAACCACTCACTCACTCTCGCTCGTTCACTCTCTCACTCACTCGTTCACTCTTTCACTCACTCACTCACTCGTTCTTCTATTCACTCACTCTCTTATGCACATATTCCTCGTCACAATCACTCACGAATTCAATAACTGAGGACTTTGACTGACTA
Organism: Petrolisthes manimaculis; assembly: GCA_034508575.1. Lineage (NCBI taxonomy): Eukaryota > Metazoa > Arthropoda > Malacostraca > Decapoda > Porcellanidae > Petrolisthes > Petrolisthes manimaculis. Next base: position 37,284 of record JAWZYT010004581.1, read on the forward strand.
AGTAACAGACTGACTGACTGGCTGACTAACTAACTAACTATCTAACTGACTGTCTGACTGGCTGAGTGTCCGACTAACTAACCAACCAACTAACCAACCAACCAACCAACTAACTAACTAACTAACTGCCGTGACAGAAATGCCTTAGACCTTTATCTTGATGTATATTAATTACTAGCAGCGATACCCGACGTTGTCCAGGTGAAGATCCTACATGTGGTTTTGTCAATAAATTTGATCTAATTATTTGTATGTAAACTTATTAGGAGGGTGGGAGGAGTCCATTATACGGTGTAGATGCTGCTCCCCCACAGAAACCATGCCAGCTTTTCAACCGCAAAAATTATCCATGACGCAAGTACAGTTGGACACAGGAATTGTGCTACAGCCCAGGTGAAATATATTTGTCCCATTTGAGTAACCAGTGTCTATTATGAGGTACTTGCTTTTTATTACCATCCTCAATACTGACTTCTGATCCTGGTGTCTCCTATTTGGCACAAAGGAACTTGATATTGGGAGAAATTGACCATCTTTCACTTGGGCTATACCTCGAATTCCTGTGTCCAACTGTAAATGGCATTGTAACAGCCACAATTAAATAGCAAGGCCTGGGATTCGAACCTGGGATCTCTCTCTATATCTATCTATCTATCTATCTATCTATCTATATCTATCTATCTATCTATATCTATCTCTTTATTTATCTATCTATTTATTTATCTATCTCTATCTATCTATCTATCTCTATCTATCTATCTATCTATCTATCTATCTCTCTATCTATATCTATCTATCTCTCTATTCATCTCTCTATCTATCTCTCTATTCATCTCTCTATCTATCTCTCTATCTATATCCTTTTCGTGCACCACCCCGACCACCCTGTGCATGAGAGAGAGAGAGAGAGAGAGAGAGAGAGAGAGGAAGGGTAGGTGTGTGTCCGTATTTGTGTATGTTTAGAGAGTGTGTGTGTGTGTGTTTGTGTAGGAAGGAGAGAAAGAGTGTGTGTGTGTATTTGTGTAGGAAGGAAAAAGTTAGAGTATGTGTGTGTGTGTGTGTGTATGAGAGAGAGAGAGAGAGAGAGAGAGAGCGTGTGTGTGCGTGTAGGAGAGAGAGAGAGAGCGTGTGTGTGCATGTAGGAGAGAGAGAGAGAGAGAGCGTGTGTGCGTGTAGGAGAGAGAAAGAGAGAGAGAGAGAGCGTGTGTGTGCGTGTAGGAGAGAGAGAGAGAGAGCATGTGTGTGCGTGTAGGAGAGAGAGAGAGAGAGAGAGAGAGAGAGAGAGAGAGAGAGAGCGTGCATTGGGAGGGTTTAGCCCAGCTGGCAGTATGTATGGGCTTGTCCCCCTTTCGCGGCCGGATGCTACATTTAGTCTGTTTTCTTTGTTGTCATGAGTGTTGCCACTTCGAGCGCAAATATCTCAGAAGTAGGTGCATGTGGGTTATCCCACCTTCGCGGGAGGGGCCATATATATATATATATATATATCCGACACTGGACATAGGCTTAATCAAGCCAGTTACTGTGGCCCATGTCAGCTGCTGCTCATATACGCACGTCACGACTTCCAAACTGGTACCCAGCCACAGAGAGAGGGAAGTGAGGGTAATTCCCAAATACTGCAGCTGTTATGGTACCAGTAATGGTATTATGGTGCCATTGATGGTGTTATGTTACCAGTGAGGGTGTTATGGTACCAGTGAGGGTGTTATGGTACCAGCGAGGGTGTTTTACGACGTTGGGTGGCCTTATAGTTAGTGCCTGAAACTCAAATTGAAAGAGTAAAAACAAGAACATGAAGGAAAACTCATCTAAAGCTCAGGCTCTTAATGATTCAAGTGAAATAATAAAATATCCATATGTAAAGGTCTCAAAAATATTAATTGTGTTTTATCTGGATATTCTTATTCATATGGTTATTTTAAAATTTTGAAAATGAACCCTTTTTATTGAGGGTGAACCCCTCGGATAAATGATTCAATGTCTATAAAAGAAAATGGATGGGAGGAAGAGAGTGAGTGAGTGAGTCAGTTGAACCTCTTTTAAGAAGTGGTCGCCACAAGAATAATTACGATAAGACCTAGAGCTCTCGGCTTGGACCGGAGCTAAAAATGAGTCCAGAACACTAACCACTCGGCCACCTTATAGTATGTTTTGTAGTTGTCACTTACTTTTTACTTTCATTGACAGTTTCCAGCACAGTGCTGAGTGATCTAGTGAAAGTGTTACAAGTGGTGCTACACAAGGATGCCTGTCTAATGAAGGACTCTCCATTATTATACCATCAAGAGCTCTCGGTCAACGGTCTCCACGTCTAATGAAGGGAACTGCTGTTGCCATGACTCCATTGTTATACCATCAAGAGCTCTCGGTCAACGGTCTCCACGTCTAATGAAGGGAACTGCTGCTGCCATAAGGACTCCGTTGTTATACCATCAAGAGCTCTCCATCAACGGTCTCCTGCACGTCGCTCCAAAGATATACTCAGAGATCATTGATGACATCATTGGTCAGTACAGAGACTCGAGTCATAATCTTTAGCTTATGTGTGTGTTTGCAGATAAATTAATTGTTATGGTGTGTTAACAGTGCACCATTTAAAGAAGGTTGCCATTGATTATGGTGTGTGTGTGTGAGGGAGGGTGGGTCACAATGCAGATAGATAGATAGAAAGAGAGAGAGAGTGAGTGAGATGGAGACACAGCTCATGTACTGTTACTTCAATCTTTCCTCTCTCTCTCTCTCTCTCTCATCCAGGTAAGAAGAAATCTGCCCTTGTTTTGATAGTAGCTTTGGTAGTTTATTACGATAACTCAAGCTTGGAAGGAAAAAGAATTGTGTGTGTGTATGCAATTGAGTGGGTATTTGCATTTGTGTATAGAGTATAGAGAGGAATATAAGAGGAGAGTGGGTGAGGTGCTGGAGGATGCAAGGCTTGACTATAGGGGAGGGAGTGGGAGTGAATGATGTGTATGAAAGGTATAAGTCACTTGTAATGAGGACAGCAGCCGAAGAAGGGCAAGCAAGGGAGTGCCTGGTGGTCAGAAGAAGTGAATGATGCCGTAGAGAAGAAATGGAGAACACTACAGAGGAATGTGTCAGAGGAAGTGAAAGAGAGGTTGAAGAGAGAATAATATTATAGTGTATGTAAGATGTGAGTGAAAAGGATGGTTAGTGTGAGTGAAAAGAGAGTGGATGAGGAGTTTGGTAGGAAACTAAGTGAGAAGTTTAAAGAATATAAGAAATTATTCTGAAAGGAAGTTAAAAGAGAAAGAGAAGGAAAGTCTGGTAGTGTGAGAATGAAGAGAGAGGATGTAGTTACTGTGAGTGGAAGGGAGGAAGTGAAAGAAGTGTGGAAGAGGCATTTTGATGGTCTGATGAATGAGGGGATGGGAGGGAAGGCGGTGGTGACATGCATGGGGATGGAGGCAGGTGGTAGATGACAGGATGTACAGGTAGAATTAGGTAGGGAAGAGGTTAGGAAAGCAATAGGAAAGTTGAAGATGGGAAAGGCACCGGGGGTGGATGGGATAACTGCTGAAATGTTAAAGTGTGGGAGGCAGGTAGTGGTGGAGTGGATGTTGCTTATATGCACATTGGCATGGAGGCAGAAAGAGGTGCCAGGGGATTGGAGAAGATACATAATTGTACGTTTGTCTCTGGGGAAGGGGAGTAAGGAGGAGTGTGGTAGCTGTAGGGGAATAAGCCTTCTTAGTGTACCGGGGAAGGTGTATGGGAAGGTTCAAACTGAGAGACTGATTGAAGTAACAGAGAATAAAGTTAGTGAGGAACAGGGAGGGTTCAGAAAGGGTAGAGGATGTCTGGACCAAATATTTGCATTAAAATCAATACTAAAGAAATATACTGGGAAGGGTAAGAAGTTGTATGCTGCCTTCATGGACTTGGAGAAGGCATACGATAGGGTTGATAGGAGAGCTATGTCAGAGGCAAGATCTAGACAGACAGGTCAGCCAGACAGCCTACCAGTTTCTGCCTCCTCTGCGCACGTGACGTCAGGTAGCCCACTCCCTCACGCTCTCCCCGCTATCGCACCATACAAATCCCTATATGTCCACCTTTATACATGACTTATTTTCGTTTCGTTTCTGCATTCCACTTATTATAGCCTATTGCAATTAACATAATAAGTATGGCATTAATATACACATACACATCTGTATATATTTTGGATGATAGTTCAAAATACCAGAGTATGAGTTAGATAATTATAATATTTACATCTCATTTACTTCACACACACTATTGAGCTGCTGGAATACAATACAGGGTAGATATAATAACTTACACATTTATTTATACATGTACTACATCTCACATTTTAATATAATATACATACATATCTATAATTAATTATCAGTATAATTTATTTTAAACTGTACAACCACAGGTGGCACATTTTTATCCAAGTTTTAAATAATTTAATTTTTACACTATGATTCTGTACTCATTTTTATGTATGCATAGATATATTTAGGTGGTAATTTTCAATCTTTTTCTATCACTTTCCCTGCTAGACGGGTTCATTTTGTTCTTGACTGTAATCAATTTGTTTAAATGTCTAATCCTAAAGTAGATAGAAATTTTAGAAAAAAAATGAATTACCTCAAGAGGTAAATTAACTTTACCTTTCTCCAATTCTAAACCAAGAGTCTTTACACATTGTTTTCCCTCTCTGAGAGTTTCCCCATGTATTGCTTTGAAAATTTCTCTCATTACTAGTAGCTGAGAAAAGAACTCGTCAGAGGGTGCATACAGGTCACCTCTGTTAACATGATTTGTCCAGTTTCTTCTGGTATTATCATTACCTGATAATTTATTTCCTAAATGAGTGTATTTTAGGCTGAATTTCCTAACTATGTACCCACCAATATAAAATAATGCCTCTTCTTCAATTATATTACTAGCTGCCTTTTCCATGCATTTACTTGACAGTACACAATCTTGCTCCTCATCTACATTTACTTCATTCTCTTCTACATCAAAATCAAGATCTTTAAACATAAGGTTTGTCAGACATATTTCTAATGCAAGCTCTCTTGCCTCTCCGTCTTGGTTTATACATTCCATATCTGATCTACCTTCACTTACTACTGTCATGCCGGTATTATCATGATCCCTAGCCACTAAAGTGGTATTGCTTTTTTCACTGACTAGAGCATCGTTTCTACCTAACAACAATGTCCTAAGCCTATACTTAAAATTAATAGCATTGGGGTGATCATGAGGGCCATATATTTGCCTAATGCATCCAAAGAAATGTTCTAGGCAGTCCTGATTAAGCCTTCGTGTCATTATATAGCCAATGTTGTTGGTATCTGTTAGCATATTATACAGTCCTATGACTGACTGACTGGATAATATGACACCCTTTTGAAATTTATATAGACACCTTGTTTTAGGACTCTTGACTCTCATAGATGTCATAACTTGTGTAACAGCATTGAGGATGTTTAATTGACTCTCCATATCAATGCCAAATGCATGACGTGTTGGTATATCGCCATACATATGACAAGAGTTCATGATATCAAACCAATCATTTATAAAAGAAATAAAATTAGATGTCACTTTCCAGTTCTTACTCTCCAAAACTCCCTTCTCTCCCAGATATTTTAAGGAATTTGCACAGGACTTGGAAAACAACTGTGCTGCAAACTTTACACGCTGCCTTTGTTGTCCACTCACAGTAACATGCATTGCATTCAGCTTATAGGCTAAGCCATATTCTGTCTTAGTTTTGCTAAGCATTTCATGAACACTATCACAAGACACATAATCTCCATTTTCTAGATAAAACCCTGAATCAAGAAAATTATTCCTTATAAGTTTTAAAAGATGAGGAACATCAGCAAAAATGAATATTTCTCTGTCAGCACTTGGGTTTTTTATGGATATCTTTTTTTCAACAGGATTAATACCAAATTCTTTCCAAATACGAAGGTTTTCTGACCCAAGATCATGAACCATAGCTACAACAGGGTAACCTATGGCCTCTACCTTCATTATCAAATCCATTATAATATTCTGCATATTTGATTGATCAAAATCATAATAAATTGGTTGTTTCCATTTCCCAACAAGTCCTCGCAACATGACCACTTGAACTTTTGCATGTGGTTTATAAAGTACATCCATGCCTTTGTCATAACACCATTCCCTCTTAATGGCCATTTCATCAAACGAGATAACAGTAAGTTTCTCAAGTGAACCGAAACTTTCTGCTTTTGACTGCATTAGTTTTAACACAGATACTAAAATGCCAGGCTCACAATTCAAATTCTTTGCTTTTTCTTTTAGGGTGCTCTCACAGGGTAAAGGATATTGTTTCACTGTTCTCAAATACTTGTAACATTTTGGACTCATACTTCGCAGTGTGAGAGCCGATGCAATATCATCATTGGTCCATTCATTAACTTTCTTCTTGGTTATGAGCATCTTAATTTGAGTTGCACTAAAATAAGGTTTAAGAATATCTTGAACTCTTTCACACACTTCACTTTCAACAAATTTTGCCACAGTTTCTTTTAAGTGAACATTTTCTTCTTTCAATCTACAATTTTCTTCTTCAAGCACTTTAACTTTCTTTTTCAGTTCTTCTATTTGATTTGCATTTTCTCCCTGAAATACTCTAGTTTCTTGATTATCGAGGCAAGAATGAATATCAAGCAAATTTTCCTCATTTTCTGCTAAGTCAGGATCATTTATTGTCTTCAATATATTATCATTAGAGGTAGAAACACTGCTTTTACTATTCTCAGTTTGAAGTCTGAATGATAATTTCTTGAGGTCCCGTTTCTCAGCCCTGTTACTTCTTTCCTTGTTGACTACAGTTGCATTGGTAACTGAAATTACAGAGGAAACAGATACAGCATATAATAGCATCATAACAACATGAACCTCGCCACACATACCATGAACCACACTACAACAATACCACATTCATCACATCAATGTAGCCCTCAAAACAACAATAACCCTCACCACATCAGTTTATAACTCACCACAACAATACCACATTCATCACATCAATGTAGCCCTCAAAACAACAATAACCCTCACCACATCAGTTTATAACTCACCACAACAATACCACATTCATCACATCAATGTAGCCCTCAAAACAACAATAACCCTCACCAACAATGTAACTTACACCGTATGCAACAATATAATCTGCACCTCCACATCTCACAACACCAACTTTATCATATCAATACAAACACTACACAACCATCAATAAAACATGAGACCCATCTATGTATAATATAAAGATTACTAACCATTTGGTAACAGGAGAGTAGGCACAGCTTCCATTTTCAGTGCTTTCGCATTTACAGGCCTTTCGATTCCAAGCAATCGTGATTTCATATCGTCCACGTAGTCGTCTGGCTGGAAATGCACTGCACAAATTCTTGCATATTTTGTGTTGATTGTGTCTGCACGACGACACGCAATGATCCATTTTTCTTTGTATGTTGTATCTTTAGGAAAAGAGTAATATCTTATCCCAGTTCCTTTTGTCTTTTTTGTTGTGTTAAAACACCCGTACACTGCACAATTACTCGGCATCGCTTGAATACACTGGTCTTCTATCACTGTTGTTCTCACTGGAAGTGCAGGAATATGACTGAAATACAGTGAGGGACTGGTGAAGTGGTGAGGGTATCTCTTGAGAAACATGTACCCTGGTGGGCTACCTGACGTCACGAGGGAGGGGATTAACACCTCCACCTGCGCGATGGCTGACCTGTCTGTCTAGATCTTGGTCAGAGGTGTTGAAAATTTATGGTGTTTCTTTGCTGAAAGGCATTGAGGTTCTTTATACAGAGGCAACAGCATGTGTACAGGTAGAGGGTGATCTAAACGAGTGTTTTAATATTAGTGTAGGGCTGAGACAGGAATGTGTTATGTCACCATGGCTGTTCAATATATATATGGATGGTTGTGTGAGAGAGATGAAAGCCAAAGTAAATATCCTAGGGGTGAAGTTGAGGAAGAATGAAGCAAATTGGACCTTGGTGGCTAGTTTGTTTGTGGATGACACTGTGTTGATGGCTGTGAGTGAAAGGGAGTTAAGAGAGTGGTAGACGAATTTCAGACTGTGTGTAAACGAAGGAAATTGAAGGTGAATGTTGGTAAAAGTAAAGTGATGGTGTTTGAGAGAGCAGAAACTGAAGTGATTGATTTTGTTATACCTTAACAGAGTGGGAATACCAACTGGGACAAAGTGTGAGATAAATCTGAGGTGTGAGAGGATGGAGGAAGTAAAGAAGTTTTACCTGGGTACAGTTCTGTGTAAACATGGAAGTATGGAAGGAGAAATTAGGGAGAGAGCAATGAGAGGTAAACAGGTCATGGGCTCACTGGGGAGGATTGTGAAGGGTAGAAATGTGAGTATGAAAGTGAAAAGGGAACAGAGAAATAGCATAATCCTGCCAACACTGACGTATGCGTCGGAGACCTGGACATGAAGTAGGGCTCATCAGTCGAGAATAGGTGCTGTGGAAATGAGCTACTTGAGAGGAGCATGTGAACTTACAAGGTGGGATGGAGAAAGTAATGAGAGATGTGGTATGAGTAAGAAGTAAGAAGGCAATTGGTATTGAGTGTGGAGTGGTTGAGAGAGTGAAGTGTAATACATTGAGATGGTTTGGACATGTAGAGAGAATGCAAGGTGTGGAGTTTGTAAAGAACGTGTATGGAAGTGAAGTTGTGGGATCTGGTGTGAGAGGCAGACCTCCAGTTACATGGTAGAACAGAGTGGAAGAGTATGTAAAGGAGAGAAACATGAGGGGTAGAGGAGGGCTTGACCAAGTAAGGAGGGAGTGTTGGAACAGGGACAACTAGAGGTACTTCTGCTGTGGCCACCTCCTTGGGGGGATTTCCCTCCATATAGGTGTGTGTGTGTGTTTGGAGGCTTCTGATTCCTCTTAACTATGCCATGAAACAAGCTCCTTCCATATAGGTGTATGTGTGTGTTTGGAGGCTTCTGATTCCTCTTAACTATGCCATGAAACAAGCTCCTTCCATATAGGTGTGTGTTTTGATGCAATATGTGGGGGAATTATTTACTCCAGATTTATTACTAATATTTTATTCTTAATGTATAGTCGGCAGCACAAGTTCATTTAATTTCTGCCTTCATATGTATTAGCTATAGTGATGTAATACAATTTTAATACAGAGATTACAGATATAGTTCTCATATCGTAAATTACGCATGTTGTTGGAATAAAACCTGTTTCAGAATGCAACTATCTAGTTATATTAACAATATTAAGTACATGAGATGGACGCGACCTTATGCTGCCAACTGTACACTTGACACACAGTTCTCTTACTACCACTATGCTTGTGTTCATTTGTATCTGACTGTACAGATCACTTTGTGTTAAGGGAAAATTGTTTTGTTGGAAGGTCTGTGAATCCTTCAAATTAATATTAACATTATTATTATTATTATTATCTTTATCATTATTATTATTATTACAGTATTATCATTAATATTATTATCATTACTATGATGATTATTATTATCATCATCATCTTTATCATTATTATTATTATTATGATTATTGAGTGGTACTGATTCCTGCAAACTATGCCAATACACACATGCCTTAATTGTTAGTACTATTGAGGGTGTCTGTTTTGTGGTAGAGTTAGGAGGAATCAGTTGCACTCAATAATAATAATAATCAGTTGCCTTCCAATTTACCAACAATAGAATCTCCCCTTAAAGGGGTGGGAGAGTAGGGGACAGGCTTGGGGGGGGGATAGAAAGCCTGTACCCTATTCCCACACACCCCAAGCCTGTCCCCTTATTCCCGCACCCCCATAAGATGCACTGTATGATTTACATAATATAAAGTTTGTATGTATGGATTTAGAAATATATTGAACTCAACACAAAAGGATTAACATTAATTAACTGTCTGTTTTGTAGGTGTGTAATGAGAAGAGAGAGAAGAGAAGAGAAGAGAACACGAGAGAAGAAAGAGGGAGGAGGACACAAGAGAAGAGAGAGAGAAAAGGACACGAGAGAAGAGGACATGAGAGAAGAGAGAAGAGAAGAGAACACAAGAGAAGAGAGAGAGAGGACACTAGAGAAGAGAGAGGGAAGAGGACACGAGAGAAGAGAGAGAGAAAAGGACACGAGAGAAGAGGACATGAGAGAAGAGAGAGAGAGGACACGAGAGAGAGAAAAGGACACAAGAGAAGAGAGAGGGAAGAGGACACGAGAGAAGAGAGAGAGGAGGAGAAGAGAAGAGAGAGGGAGGGAGGAGGAGAAGAAAGAGAGAAGACAAAATAATATATTGTTGTATAATTAGAGGGAAAAAATTCAATAATTCATTATTTATATTGCTGTACTTTATTAGAACACCTTTATCATTAACACAAAGTGAATAATATTATGTCAATTATTTTATACCTGGAATGGAGTAGAGTTCAAATAAAAATGATTGATGTTATTATAATACCATGTGTGTGTGTGAGAGAGATATATCACACACACACACACACACAGACAGATAAGTATCATAATAACATCAGTGATAATATTATACCTGTAAGGGTGTAGGGTTCAAATATAACTTAAGGGGATAGTACAGTATTGGTGGAGCATTGGATTCCTCCAAACTATTCCAAGCAACAACAGAACACACAGAGAGAGGAACAATACACATACACACACACACACACAGAGGAATAATACACACGAAGACAGAGGAAAAAAACACACACAGACAGGAATAATACACACACACACACACACAATGTCCTGCTGTTTCCTGTCATACTATGGAGGAATCAAGGCACTCTAATGTACCAAAAGTGTATTATCCCCAGAGTGTCATTAAAGTACTGTGTGTTTGTGTGTGACAAAACACACACACAGGTATTATAACAACACTAACATATTGTGTGTGCATAAAAAAATCACACACACATTAACTCCATAAAACACTCACAATAACCAGTGATGTTTGTATAGTAGTAGTATGGTAGTAGTAGTAGTGGGTGGTGGTAGTAGTAGTTATAGTTGTTTATGTTGTTGATTCTCTTATACAACTGCACTTCACAACAAATTTGTAACACTCCATAAGGAAAGTATTGCCTGTGGAGACGTGGGCAGTATTTCAAGGGTTTTGGCGTCCCTTCGGCCCCAGCTAATCCTTTTCAGTTCTTCATGTATGCCTCCATTCCTTTTTCTTTCCTTTGTATTCAATGTCCCACCTCTCTATCACCCCTTCCCACTGGTGAGGGCTGGTTATCCAAAAATGACGAATTTGGATCTTCTACCACACCCTTGCCTGGGCCCAGTGGGACTGACTTTATTTTCTGTGAATATTAGTTATCCCCCACAGGGCTAGAATAAAGATTGTTGTAGGATCTGGTCAATTTCTAGTGGATTTAACGAGATCTGCCCATATGGATTAAAAATCCACGTGAGGTGTATTGCAACCGGAGGCTTTTTTTTTTTCACTGTTGTGTGGACCGCCAGCACACGGGGGTGCATTTCCCTTTGCATGCAGCAGTGTAACCTTCCTCCCCCTTATGGTCCCTTCAGGGCTGGTCTCATGGAAGGTACGGCCCCACTTGTAGCTCTTGTGGTAACGTGGACTTGGGCCCACAGCACTGGCTGTGGGATCAAAGCCTTTTCCCCAATCTCCCTGGCGGTCGGAGGCTCCCAGACTCCCTGGTCCAGTAAGCTCTGGTCCCATTTCCTTGGGACGTGCTTCGGTAGCCCAGGCATATAGGGCCAGCCCCTACTTTATTTTCATTTGTTTTATACACTGCGACCAGAGTGTACCAGGGGTCTGTGGGGCAGGAGGCCATTCTGCCCCGGGAGAACATCAACAACAACAACAAATCTGTAACAAAATACAACCTAATTAATTTATGCATGGCACATAATACAAATGAATTATTCCTATACAATTACTGTACTGCAAGATATTACCAACACTTGGACAAACATGGAGAAGTGAGAGAAATGGAAGGTGAAGGAAGGTATGAGAAAATAAGGAACGAAGGAAGATATGAGGTGGTGAGGAACGAAGGAAGATATGAGAAGGTAAGGAGGAAAGGGAAGGGATGAGAAGGTGAGGAACGAAGGAAGATATGAGAAGGTAAGGAAGGTACGAGAAAGTGAGGAGGGAAGGGAAGGGGTATGCCAGCTAGCTAGCCAGTCAGTCAGCCAGCCAGTATGCCAGCTAGCCAGTCAGCCAATCAGTCAGGTGTTCTACATATCAGACAATAACTCCACAATATACAACAATAAAAACATTTCCTTAAGGTTAGATTCTCTTGTTGGTGATTTGGTGGGAAACTGATTCCTTCAATAAAACTATGCCATGAAACAGATGCCCTATTAGTACCATTGAGGGAGTCTGTTTCTTGGCATAGTTTCGAGGAATCACACAAACTTTCCAATTCACCAACAAAAGAATCTGTCCTTAACCAGTGGACCAAATAAATTCAATTATGAGTTAAATACTGACACATTCCTCAGTAGTGTGTATGTGTATGTATGTGTGTGTGTGTGTATCTGTCCTTAACCAGTGGACCAAATCAATCCAATTATGAGTTAAGTACTGACACATTTTTCAGTAGTGTTCTCCTTTTCTTCTCTACTGCATCTTTCACTTCCTCTAACCACCAGGCACTCCCTTTCTTACCCTTCTTCTGTGTCTTACATCGCACTACATCTGCTGCTGTCCTCTCTCTCACAGACACACACACACACACTCTCTCTCTCTCTCTCTCTCTCTCTCTCTCTCTCTCTCTCTCTCTCTCTCTCTCTCTCTCTCTCTCACTTTAAAAAACATACACTATCTCTCACACACACACACACACAATTATCTTAACTTCCAAGCTTGAATTATCGTAATAAACTACCAAAGCTACTATCAAAACAAGAGCAGATTTCCTCTTACCTGGATGAGAGACAGATTGAAGTAACAGAGCATGAGCTGTGTATCTATCTCACTCTTTCTCTCTTTCTATCTATCTATTTATCTATCTCCATTGTGACCCACCCTCACACACACCATAATCACTGGCAACCTTCTTTAAATGGTACTCTGTTAACACACCATAACAATTAATTTATCTGCAAACACACACATAAGCTAAAGATTATGACTCGAGTCTCTGTACTGACCAATGATGTCATCAATGATCTCTGAGTATATCTTTAGAGCGACGTGCAGGAGACCGTTGATGGAGAGCTCTTGATGGTATAACAACTGAGTCCTTATGGCAGCAGCAGTTCCCTTCATTAGACGTGGAGACCGTTGACCGAGAGCTCTTGATGGTATAACAATGGAGAGTCCTTCATTAGACAGGCATCCTTGTGTAGCACCACTTGTAACACTTTCACTAGATCACTCAGCACTGTGCTGGAAACTGTCAATGAAAGTACAAAGTAAGTGACAACTACAAAACATACTATAAGGTGGCCGAGTGGTTAGTGTTCTGGACTCATTTTTGTTGCTTTTCCAATTTGAGTTTCAGGCACTAACTATAAGGCCACCCAACGTCGTAAAACACCCTCGCTGGTACCATAACACCCTCAATGGTACCATAACACCCTCACTGGTACCATAACACCCTCACTGGTACCATAACACCCTCACTGGTACCATAACACCCTCAATGGTACCGTAACACCCTCACTGGTAACATAACACCCTTAAAGGTACCATAATACCCTCACTGGTATCATAACACCCTCACTGGTACCATAACACCCTCAATGGTACCGTAACACCCTCACTGGTACCATAACACCCTCAATGGTACCATAACACCCTTACTGGTACCATAACAGCTGCAGTATTTGGGAATTACCCTCACTTCCCTCTCTCTGTGGCTGGGTACCAGTTTGGAAGTCGTGACGTGCGTGTATGGGCAGCAGCTGACCTGGACCACAGTAACGGGCTTGATTAAGCCTATGTCCAGTGTCGGATATATATATATATATATATATATATATATATATATATATATATATATATATATATATATATATATATATATATATATATATATATATATATATATATAAATCACATACCAAACACTTGTGATGATTAAAGTATATTACCATTAAACATAAACTATTATATGGCTGCCCTCATATATTTTGGTGTTGTTCTTGAAGATGATTCTCACACTACCTGTCTAATATTTTGGTGTTGAATGAAATGCATTACTTACGTGTTACCCTGTTACCTCTGTGACTGTTACATTTGGTGTACAGTAATAACTTGAGAGAGTGGTAATAATAATATGTGACTAACCTCTGTGACTGAGGCCAGGAGAGGGTTGGTTGGTGACTGTCTCCAGAGTGTTGGTAAGTGAGTCAAGCAGCTCCAGGGTGTTCTGGAGATCGAATCACATCTCACATCACTGCTCTATATCCTGAGGGAGAGAAATTAATATACTGTATAGTTGGACACAGGAATGGGTGGTACAGCCCAGGTGAAAGATACTTGTCCCATTTGAGTAACCAATGTTTATTATCAGGTACAGTAATTGCTTTTTATTACCATCCTCAATACTGACTTCTGCCCCTGATGTCTCCTATTTGGCACTAAGGAACTTGATATTGGGAGAAATTGACCATCTTTGACCTGGGCTGTACCATCCATTCATGTGTCCAACTGTACATACAATATATTCATAGAAGTCATGATGGATGTACAGTATGTGTGACAAGTGTGAGGGTTAGAATTGACAGATTTCATGAAGCTAATGACCTATTAAATAAAGATAGTATGCAGACATTAATTTTTGTGACAGTTTGTGCAAACAATTATGCCATAAATATCTATGTTTATCTTTCAGTTGTTTACCATCAGAGAATATTTCAGAAGCTCTTCTTCACAACTGTACCAATATTTTACTCTTTGTTGCTAATAACCGACTACCGGTATAAATTTACACTGTTATTAGAAAACTTACTTTCTTTGCTACTTGTACACACATGGAGAGAATCCAGTTTATATCAGGAAAATACCCCAAGATGAACTGAAAAAATAATTATGTAACAATTACACATGGCCATTCAAAAAGCACAATTCCATATGGTACCGAATGAAAGGCTAGCAAGGCCTCTTAACTGAAGGTAAATAATTATGTAACAATTACACATGGCCATTCAAAAAGCACAATTCAATAAGGTAACGAATGAAAGGCTAGCAAGGTCGTTTAACCCCTAATGACCGGTTGACGTGATAGAGCGTCATACGTAAGGAACCGGGCAACAGCACCTGCCGTCACAGCGATTTAGCGCTATTTCCCGCCCTGTAGGGCTAGTTTTTCTTGTCGTTGGGCGAGAAAATACACTCACAATATCGATCCGCTACCCACTCAGTCGATTCTAGGACCCCACGATGGCTAGGCGATTTTTAAGTAATTGCCCTTGTCCGAATTTGTGCTCTAACGATCGTAAGACAATACCGTAGTGAATATATGTACGTGAGTGACACCATGATATTCCTACAAGGTTACAAATTATTATTTAGTGTATAGATCATGACACACGATACATAATGGGGTAGTAATAAGAAAATAACACCACAAAACACACCCATACAGGCACAATTGATAGTAAATATACGTGTTTCCTATGGTACAAGTCAGTTTGTTTATCATTTTCTAAGTGACAGTTACACGATGATATATTCCTACAAGTGTTCATACTAATTTTAGTGTTGAAATCATGACATACGATACATAATAGTAGTAATACGAGTGAGTTGACAAGGGACTTAGGCGGGAAACTGAACTCCCATGCCGCAGTCACATCGCACTCACGCATGCACACAGACACACCGCTGTCTCGCTCGCAAACATGGTCCACTTAAACTCACCCTATCTCCACAACTATTCATCATACAGCCCTCCCGATGGTACCATTGGAAAGAGGAAGAGTTGAAGGTAAGGATGGAACAATTTTGAAGTCAATACACTATATAGGTTAAGAGTGTGAGCGTTGTGAATATAGGGCAAATCGAGGAATTTTGACGCTAGCGGCAGGGTAGAAATGTGGAGGCAGGGACCACCCCTCCCGGTCTGCAGGGGTTAACTGAGGGTAAAGGTGGTTTGCTTTTCAACACAACTGGAAAAAAACAATAGCCCCAAAGTCACTAACAAATTTCAAGCACATTAAGAAAAAGTTAAAGTACAGTATGCATGTCACTAACGACAAATTAATCCTTAAATCATTACCAAACCTGGAGAGTGTAAAAAAGTTCACAGTTTTCTGCAAGGTACTGTATGGCATTGAGATGAGTGTTGATAGTTGATATCTCTGCCATAGGCCTGGGAACACACACATACACACACACACTATCCTTTTAACACAGGGTGAGTATATCACTATGTGTGTATGGTAATGAATAACACAACCCTGGGAACACACACACACACTATCCTTTTAACACAGAGTGAGAATTGTAATAATAACACAACCCTGGGAACACACACACACACCATCCTTTTAACACAGAGTGAGAATTGTAATAATAACAGAAGCCTGGGAACACACACACACACTATTCTTTTAACCCGTAGGAGCCGCAATTCCAATTATGCTACTAGACCCAGAACCGCAAAAACAGGGTGATTTTAAAAGTTTCGTTTAGGTAAATTCTGTTATTACAGGTTTGTAGAACTTGATTTTACACACCAGAATCTGTAATCGAAAGTTTCGTAAGTCGACTGGTTTGAGTCGGGGAGTGCGTCAAAGTCCAAAAAAGAAAAAAACAGTTACCCCTAAAAAAACTAGGAAAACGTGAGATAGCGTAATTTATTACGCTAAAATATGATCAACTATGATCATATATGAAGAAATTATAGTTTTCTAGGTATAAATATACATATATAATAGCATACTGCAGGCTTACTCTGTACACATATAGTTATATAGTAACGATATGTACATATAACATGTGCGTATATGTGTGTATTGCCCAGTACGCATATAAACGAGGTGTTATATGATTTAGATAAGCTTCCCATGTGATTATAAAAACATGGGAACTCGGGAAGGGGGAGGGAGTAGGAAGGATAGGAGAGGAGGAGTCAGTGTGGGGGAGTAGAGAGGGGTGTTGGTGGGTGGTAAGGTAGGGAGAGAGCAGGCATCAAAGAGGCCGCCTCCCCCCCACCCCCCCACAGAGCCAGAACACAGTATTTATAGTCAGTGCACACTAGTAGCCCAAAATCTAACCAGTGTTACCAATGAAGTGGCCAGATATAGCCCAAGCAATTTTCGTTTTACAGTCTTTATATTTATGTCAATCGGCTTCAAGGCCTAAATTCGTGGTGACGTGATATTAAGTCAATAGGCTCTTAGGGGTTAACACAGGGTGAGAATTGTAATAATAACAGAAGCCTGGGAACACACACACACACACACACTATCCTTTTAACACAGGCTTAGAATTGTAATAATAACAGAAGCCTGGGAACACACATACATTTGGTGGTCTTCAATGAGGAACTGGTTGTAAAATGAAGCCAGTCGTGGATACAAGGATTTATTCATTGCATATTTAGGGTTTACAATATCAGTAACATCCACTCCACAAACACCACTACCTCTATACACACACACACACACACACTTTTTCAACATATCTGCAGTTATTACAAGCCATATTATATTATAATATAGTAGTACTGTACTACCTGTAGGCTTCAGTCCTACATATACTATACATTTAATATTATGGACCCTGTGATCGTATATGAGAATTAGTGGCTTCTGATTCCTCCTGAGTACACCACAAAACAAACTCCTTCCATGCAGGTGGTGTTTCATAGCAGTAATTGAAGGACTCATTTACCTTCAATTTTCTGACTACATCACAGGGTCCCTTAAGATACCAACCTATCACTACAGACAGCAGCTGTTATTTTAACGTATATCAAGGACACATTATATTATATTACATCATACTTCAGTTCTAATACTACATTTAATATTATGACACCAACCAGTCTCCAAACATTGCTGTCATCTTTGTGTTGTATGTGTGTAACAATGTGTGTTTTTTAACAACACATTTACTAATTAATTTCGTTGCACATTTATTAAAGGGTGGTAAACAATGATAGCCTCCCCCACCCCCCTGCTGGACAAATACTGTATTAGCTAGAAATATGATGGTGATATCATCTGAAAGTATATTCAATTCTTCTTCTTTGCTGGTATCAACATGTGTGCTGCTGTGTTAAATGACAGTGAAAATGACAGTGAAAAGAAGCTCCATATGAGAAAGTGCTTTGAACCCAGCCAGAACCTTCTGAAGGACAACAACATTGACTTCTTTGGTAATGACGAGTGGCCCAGTAATTCTCCTGATCTGTGAAAATGGTGGGTCTATCTTGAAGGACGAGGTTGAAAAAAGGATGTTGTCTGAACCTTTATCAACTCAATGTAGTCGTACCAAGATGGAGGAGCACATCAATGCTGTGCTTCGGGGAATGGAGTTAAACACAAGAGCTTTTTGAGTCACTTTTGTCTTCCTACCCTGCTGGTCTTCAAGCTGTTCATGACGCTGTAACAACCCCATTTTTTATGTATGTTATTTAGGATGTTTTTTTATAATGTATAATAACTAACAGCACTCTCCATAAATACCAGCATTTTTACTGGTAACTTACTTAGAAAATTAGTTAAGTAAGGTGTAGGGTCCCAAAGAGAGGACAAGCCATTTTCATTGGAGGGAACAATATTTGTATTAAATATTAGGAATAATTGTATTTTAGGTGGCTGAGGATAAAAGATAATGTGTTGGAGGATAAAGGATATTAAATAATCATTAATTGTAACTAGGGAATACACCTGGAAGGGGGAAAAATTAGTATAATAGGAAAATGTAGCTCAGGTGGAACAAGTTTGTGTCAGCGTAGTGGCCTTATAACTGCAGAGACGAGGCAAGAATGAGTTGTGGCCTGTGGCTCACACTCAGTCTCGTGTCGTCTCTCCTGGGAAAAGGCAACTACTGGAACAACTGCTACATAAGTGACTTCATGTGTTAATACTGAGGTAGGTTTTATATATATATATATATATATATATATATATATATATATATATATATATATATATATATATATATATATATATATATATATATATATATATATATATATATATATATATATATATATATATTATTAATCAGTCTCGTGTCGTCTCTCCTGGGAAAAGAGAGCCATATAGCACAATTCCTGCAACAATATAAAAACTGGTGTAAACAATAATATTAATAATTGAGAATTGCTGGCATAGAAAAACACAGGGTAGCATATTTGTTTCGGCCATTTTTTTTTATTCAATTAATAATATATATATATGTTTTTTTTTTTTTTAATTATTAGTTAGGAAGTGAAGTGTATTTTTTTTATTTGTTTGTTTAGTGCTGTCCCCTAGCGTAACACGGGATTATCCCCGTTCTAGGGTCAGCGGGAGTAGGATTGGGGAATTGGAATATTGAGGAAGTATATACGTATATCGTTTTTTTTTTTAAATAATAATGAGTGTACATAATAAACTAGATAATAATTAGTTGAGTATTCCGTTACCGATACCGTATACTATACAAATAGACTGTGTCCCTACTTAGATTTTTTTTACTTGATCTACAACATTGATCGAACCCCCGTTAGAGTAATTCTGGGTTGCTTACGCACGTGCCTGGGGTTCAGGCTACGTTACCCACCCAGTGTGTGATAACTTGGTTCCTCTGATCAACCTGTGGTCTGGTGGTGGCAGCGTTTACTGACGAGGAACTGGACTTACCTTTGTATGATTTTTTTTAATGGTATTCGCAAGGCAAGTTCAGTTACTCGGTCCTTTTTTTTTCCAGACCGGGTTGATCCAGCAAAAGGATAGAGTATCATACACTGGTGTGTCATTTTTTTTATTGTAAAAGGCCGTGTTTTTGTTTCCTCCTCCAGTAAAGTAAGGCGGATAAAAATAGCAGCGTTACAACGCCAATGGAGGCAACACTGAGGGTCCATTCCACAGTGGTTGGTATTGGTTTGTAAGCATTCAAACGAAAAAATGTTAGCCATGTAAATGACTTATTAGGGAATTATTTAATGAACTTGGTGAGTAAACTATGCAGTGATCATCATTATCTAACTATCTGATAGAATTTGTGAATGTGGATACTCAGCTTTTGGGAAATAATGATGCCTTACAGGTGTGGTTGGTTGGTAAGCTAACAAACTAATACCACTGTGGAATCAACACTGAATACTCACCTTGTCACCATACACCTACAATATAATGTACTACCCCTTGATATTTTCAGTTTTTTCCTATTATGCTTAGGGGGGATTGGAGCAATCATTGTTTGCCACAGCTTATGTTCAGTGTTTTATTTCACGTGTGAACTGTCTATCTATCTATCTATCTATAGCTCTGACGTCTCATTCACTCTGAGAACTCCCTCTAAGGGGGTGGCCACGGCAGAAGTGTCTCTGTTTTCTCTGTTCCAACACTCCCTCTATTCCTTTCCACACCCTCCCAGACACCAACAATGCAGAACCTTCTTTTCCCCTCCCTTTACTCTTTTCATCCATACCAGTCCATACTACACCTCCTTCCATTCCTTCCCACAACACACTCTTCCCTCCATCCCCACTCTCTTCCAACCCCCATCCTTTCACCTGCGTCTCTGTTATGCCTCACACATATATTCTACTTTTTCTGCAACACTCCACTATCTCTCTCCTTTTCATTTCATGCACCATTCCATTCACATTGATCGCAACCACCTTGAAGCATTCTTCCCCTTTCCTGCCCCCCAGAGGGACTACCAGAGACCCCTCCACGCCCCTAGCCGCAGCCGTCCTTCCACCCATCGGGGGGCTGCTGGTGGCTGGCAAGGCCAACGCAGTGCTCATTCCCGGAGGGACACGGGCCATCAGCATTGTTAAGTTTAAAAAAACAACACAGTATTAAAAAAGGAAAAGAAAATTACACATAAACACTTAAAAATATATATGTCGCTAAAATATGCCTCCCCCTTCAGCCTTTCACAATAAAATAAATTAAAATTAGGGAGGTGTCACCCGAGGTTAGGAATGGTAGGTCACCGAAGTGTTTTGAAAACTTCCCAATGTTTGATGGTGGCCTGTGTGCAATGGCCGCACCTCTTAACCTCATTGGTTACGATAATGCCACTGCACAAATGTGTGAACAGTTTTGTGTGACTGAGTTGGGATTTGTCAGATAACTTTTTACCACATTCATCACATTCATAGTTCTTTACTCCTGTATGAACTTTTAAATGACTAGTAAGTCTAGATTTCAGACCAAACTTTTTACCACATTCATTACATTTAAAGTTCCTCTCTCCTGTGTGTATAAGTATGTTTTGCTTTAATTCACACTTTATCATAAACTTTTTACCACATTCATCACATTCAAAGTTCTTTACTCCTGTATGAACTTATAAATGACTAGTAAGTCTAGATTTCCGACCAAACTTTTTACCACATTCATTACGTTCAAAGTCCTTCACTCCTGTGTGTCTAAGTATGTGTTGCTTTAATTCAGGCTTTCTCATAAACTTTTTACCACATTCATCACATTCAAAGTTCTTCACTCCTGTGTGTATAAGTATGTGTTTATTTAGATAGCTCTTTGTTTGATACTTTTTACCACATTCTTCACATTCAAAGTTCCTCTCTTCTGTGTGTATAAGTATGTGTTGCTTTAATTCATCCTTTGTCACAAACTTTTTACCACATTCATTACATTCAAATTTTTTTACTCCTGTGTGTCTAAGTATGTGTCGCTTTAATTCATCCTTTGTCACAAACTTTTTACCACATTCATCACATTCAAAGTTCTTCACTCCTGTGTGTATAAGTATGTGCTTCTTCAAATTACCTTTATTCCCAAACTTTTTACAACATTCTTTACATTCAAAGTTCTTCTCTCCTGTGTGAACAAAGCTGTGTCTCTTTAGCTCAGATTTAAAATTAAACTCTTTACCACACTCATCACACATAAACATTTTCTCTCCAGTATGAGTCAACAAATGGCGAGTGAGATCGTATTTCCCAACGGATATCACAACTTTGAACCATACTTCTTTTTTTTTTTACTCCTATCACGTCAGTTACAACTTTAACCTTAAGAATTCTTATACTAATGTGACTATTTTTTGTAGCAGTGAAATATAATTGCATTAATGAATAATACTTCATTATATAATGTCATTCATAATAATTTATTAATTTCTGCAAATATTTACAATATTTCTAACGTATAGTTTATAATCAATATTTTGTGGAGGAGTAATAGTAATGAAAACAGGTCAGTATTTAAGGACAATATTATTCAGATATGAATCTAAACTTATATACAGTGTATTACTATCTCACTTATAGTTTGGAATCTATATTTTTCATAAGTGAGTAATGAAGGTAGAAAACCTTACACGACAATGACAATTCTCTAAATATGTAACTAATTTTGTTCCTCAGCTCCTGTTTTCTGGCATAATACTTTGGAGAAATCAAGGCACTCCAATGTATCCAAAGAGTATTTTCCCCTTAATTATGCCTCTAAACTCTCCTCCTACCTCTTTGTATGTATAGAAGTTTATTTGAGTCTTGAAATACAAAGTATAAATGATGATGATGGGTGATATTGAACCTGAGGCATGTGCATGTGAGGGCATGATCAAGACATCTTGCCCAATATCCGATAAAGAAATATTGAACTTGACTTTATTAGCCGTTCACATGAGCAATAAGTTCAATATGATATTGAACTTGGGCAATATCACCCAAGATTTTTCAAAATAGCTCCAGAGGTATTTTGTTTGATATTGAAAACTGATATGTACACATTACCAGTGTCTGTGAAAACCTTAATACAAATTGTTATACAGTTAAACCTCGTTATAACGGACTAATAGGGGAGATAGAGGGTCCGTTAAAGCTGTTTGACCGTTGGTGGAGTTTTGACATTCTCTTGGCGTTCTGCCTGCATTGTTGTTTGTGTTGTTTGTGTGTTGTTGTTTCTGGTGTTATTATCTGTTGTGGTTCTGTGTATTGTTTTGTTGTGATTCTTTATATGTGTGTGTGTTTGTGTGTGTGTGTGTCTCTGGCTGATAGAGTGTTCAATTGTTTGTGTTTAGTTGTTTGCTTGCCATCTAGGCCTTGCCTGGCCTAATTAAGAGCGTGGATTCCTGCTTGAAGGCCGACTTGGCAATGTCGGAGGACAACGAGTCTCCAGTTGAGTATCACTGGCCTGAGCTGCCCTCACGCGACCCTCCCCACCTCTCCTCGGTCACTCCGCTGCTCAGGTTGCAGCCGTCCACCTCATCAACCTCTATCAAGCGACCAGTTGGTGCCTCATCCGATTCCTCGCAGGATTCCGATGGTATGGAATGTGTGCTTCCAGCTGCCAAGACGGCGAAGGTTGCTCCAGCTATGCACGACGTACCTTCTCTGCCACACACTAGTATTTCTACTTTGTATAACCATTTCTTGCCCTCGTCTAACCTTCCTGCTATTGTCCCGAGATACCTATGTGCCATCCCTTGTAGATTTACGTCACAATGGTACAGTTGACAGACTCGCAAAGGAAGCCTGCCATTTGCCTCCTTGTGGCGTTGGACGTCCTCTCTCCCTGACATGTTACTTCTATAGAGTCCGCTCTGCCGGTCTTCTCCCTGTACGGCGACGCAGGGATGCAGAGAGGCCCTCAGCATCTCCATCACCCATTACGAGTCTGTCTGCCATCACATATAGTTCAACCATCGTCGAAACCTTATGATTCATGAGCACAATTTAGTCTCTGTTCGTTTGAGGCTTGGCTACCAGCCACCATGGCAGGTTGCTGGGATGCAGGATGAGCCTCCCTTCACTGAGTGTCGCTTGTGTCGAGCGCCTCGTGCTAACACCATAGAGCACTACTGCCTGGCCTGCCTCACTGTCTGACACTTGCTGCCCCGGGGCCTGCCACTTGATGTGGTTTGTCGACACCTGCTGAACCATCAGGTTTTGGAGGAACTTCTGATTCGCCATCCTAGTTTTGGTGGATTTAAGTAGGTCTGAATGTAATTATTTGTCTGCGTGCTTGTACTTCATTCTGCTATGTTTTCAAGATGTGTGTGTGTGTGTGTGTGTGTGTAGTAATTTGATTCTCATGTGTTCTGTCTACCTGTACGAATAGTTGCATGCCTCCTGATTGACGCTACAGCACAATTAGTAAAAACACACACACACACACACACACACACACACTACGACAAGCACACAAAGTTCACCTACACGAAGAAAGTCCCCCACACAAGACATCACAGCCACGCAAATTACATGTGATGTGAACTTATTGACACTTAATGTTTGTGGTTTGAAATAAAAGTTATTATTGGATGAATTTATAGTTTTTCTTATGTGTTATAATGTTGTTTGCATGTACGAGACAAGGTGTGACGACGTAGATATGACCAATGTAAGACTTAAAATGGAAAAAATTGGGTTTGATATTGTTTATAAGAACAGACATGCGCTAAGTAGATATAAGTCAGGTGGCATTTTAATTGCTATAAGAAATACTGTTAATTATAAGTGGAAGCAAATCATGAATGGTTATGAAACTTTAATGTCTGTTTGTGTGAATAGAACAAATATTGGCTTAGAGAAGGACCTGATAATTACTTGTGTATATATTCCACCAAGTCACTCTCGATATGGCAAACCGGAACATTTCGATGAACTAGATAATTTCCTTCTGTCTAATAGTGAGCATTATCATGTGGTTGGGGGAGATTTTAATGCTCATACCGGTATTTTGGATGACGTAGTTCACTTAAGTGAAGAAAATGAGGATATTTTCCCAACAGAAGAACAAGCGGCTTTTCAAAAAACAGATGTAACCAAGATGTTACTACTGATAGAAGTACCTATGGTAAGAAATTTGTTGAAGTTTGTAGAAATAATAAAGTGAATATTTTTAATGGGAGGTGAGAAATTTACCACAACCTACAATACAACTATCGATTATGTTAATGGTACATGGAATGTTGTAAAGTTTGTTAAAAATGTATTTCACGTTATTAGATTTTGAACCATTATATTCAGACGTACAGTTGGCTCCACTCCCGCGTTGACCACTGCGCGTTGCCAATGTTGAGCCACCCAGATATTCGAATCCCGAACGAAGCGAAGCACTCATGACCTCCATCTCCCCAACTCAGTCGTCCCTCCCTCCATCTCACTCGATCATGAGTTTTTCGCTTCGTTCGGGATTCGATTATCTGGGTGGCTCAACATTGGCAATGCGCAGTGGTCAACGCGGGAGTGGAGCCAACTGTACGTACAGTCTCCTCCACTGCCGCGTTCATCAATCAGCATTGTCAATGTGTGTACCCCATAATGTGTGAACCTCCAGTGTCGTTGACTCTAGTATCCGAAATATACACCAATATGATTCATGTCAGTGGGAGGTTAATTGAGGGGTGTTGGTGGCTTAGGTGTGGTGTTCTATGGAGGCAGGGTAGGGAACTGTAAGCTGTAATGCACAAGTCTTGGCTAGCTGCTATATTTATGAATGCTCAATATAGGTTAGAGATAATAGTAATACTTGGTGGAGTTTGTGTTTCATGTTCTACATCATAACGATAATGATAGTTACTGCAGGTAAGAATAATATATCTAGTGTGGAATTTAAGCACGTCACCGTGTTGCTATAACATTTCACACCACCATTAGTCCCCACAAGTCAAGATAGGCTCGTTCCTTTAAGTTAGTCATTGCATATTAATATGATATTTATTTTGTGACGATGACACAGATTTGTCAGTAGCAACAATGTCCAACATTTGATGAACATTAAAACAGTTGTACTAGTGTACAGACAGTTGTCAATAAAAGTTGTTTCTTGACAGTTCTGACTAAAGATAATTCATTATATATTTTTAATTATCTAGTGAACCTTTCACAATTTTTATTGTTCACATTACTTTGTGATCATATATGGATTGGGTGAGGATGGAAACATAAATCATATATTTAAGGTGTTGGATGTTTCATATGTGTCAAAGTTGATGAATACAGTTGAGCTTCAAGGTGTTGGTTAATTCAGACCATATGTAAGTAATTATTAACACAAGACAACTTATTTAGTTAATATTAATTGAGTTTAGACCATGACGATATTATGCTGTGCACACCATAATTAATGTGTGTAAAGAGAGAGAGAGAGAGAGAGAGAGAGAGAGAGAGAGAGAGAGAGAGAGAGAGAGAGAGAGATGACTTTCTAGGTATTCGCGACTTTAACTAAAAATGTATAAATTTTGTTGGCATCCTCGCTCAATCCGTCTACAACTGCTTAGTAATGTTAAAACTAAAGGGTGTGAAAGTTCAATATGTAATGATAATAAAATATTACCTCGGTCAGAGCAGTCCAATTTCATCGTAAAATATCAACAGTCATGACACAATTACAATGCCCGTAAATTAAAGATGGACAGAAAAAAAGCCATCGTCATCACAATGATTAACTTGGTTAGACCAGCCTATGAAATTTATGAGGCCTGATTTTAATATGTTATGTTCTATGAACATTGTGGCGTTTAAAACTTGACATTTAATATAATTTACTTATTTTGTGTAATAACTATCATTAACGTTATGATGTAGAATATTTAATATTAATTAAAACCAAACCAGCTGATAGCTGGCATATACTAAACATTCATAGAGACATCTGACTTAGACGAGCTACTGCCTCACCAACCCACCATTTCTTTTACCAATTGAGAGCATAATATACTGATAACAAACAATGACTTTACTAACCATCACAATGTTGTGATCTACCAATGTCATGTTTGTTATGTAACAGATTTATTATAGTTGACATATAATTTAGTACAGCATTACTGCTTACAACCCTCTCGCTAACTTTCCTTCGTAAAACATGCACCACACCATTCCTAAGCCTATAACCATACATTATCATCCCCCCGATTTACTCCTGACATGTGTTTCGGATATGCAAGCCGAAACTGGAGGTTCACACCTTGTGGGGTACAAACGTTGACAACGCTGAGTGATAAACGTGGCAGTGGAGGAGACTGTACCTTCCTCCGGACACAACGGTAACGTTTGGATCAATAACCATACCAACTGTCTGAAAGCCTATCCCCCCTCTTATCTGAAGGTATATTGAGAGGAGAGCAGTGAATCGAACACATTATTGCAGATTACCTCCTTCTGGTGTGTTATGGATTGTATTGGTAATTCAAGTGAATGTTTAATCACAAATATCAACATCAAAAGTCAGTGATATCACACCTAACAGCAACTTTCATACCCGGGCTTAATGGGATAGTTGCCAGTTAGGGTGATATCACTGACTATTGATGTTGATATGTATGATTAAACATTCACTTGAATTATCAATACCGTCCATATCACACCAGAAGGAGGTAATGTGCAATAATGTGTTCGATTCCCTGCTCTTCTCTTACCATGGGCTTCAGAAAAGAGCCTGGATACCGACTAGTGAACTCAACTGTACCAAAACTGTAGCCTAATAGTTCTATCCTCTTAATTAATTGATATTATGGTTGTAAACTCGTAATCTCCACCACCACCACCAGAGGGCCTTGGGAACTGCTGGATAAATTATACAAGGGACACTCAATAGTGAATAGTCTCAAGTTGTCAAGTTCTCAACTTCTCAAAGGTTGGTCAGTTTGGCTGGAGTCAGGATGGAGAACATACACACATATTTACTCTTCCTTGTTGTGTTGTGTTTGTTGACATGGGTAGTGGATTGTTATAGATTACCCTTAGACAACCTTAACCTCAGACCTGTTATTGGTATTGTGTTTACTGTAGCTAAACACAGGATGCTGTATATTCAAACACATGTATGTATCACGTTATTGTTTACTAAGAGACAGTTCTTGATATACAAAACACAGGATGCTGTATATTCAAACACACGTACGTATGTATCACATTTATTGATTACTAAGAGACAGTCCTTGATATACAAAACACAGGATGCTGTATATTATTCAAACACAAGTATGTATTACGTTATTGTTTACTAAAAGACAGTCCTTGATATACAGAGAGAGAAAGAAAGGGTTTTAAAGGAGGTGTTAGGTGAGAGGAAAATATCAGTAAGTAATTCCACTGAGAATGTTGGATCGAAATATGACATTGTATGAAGGATTCAGTCGTACAATGCATACAAATATAACACACTGAGTGATACAACATTCCATGCATTAAATTGAATGATTACCTGCTTGGATAATTCTAAGCAAAAATGTCTCTATGATGAAATGTCGAATTATACATAATTTAGTTGTTACAATACATTATGATACTCCCATCCTCTCTATCTCACCCTCTCTCCTCCCACCTACTCTCTTTTCACCTTTCCTTTCTCTCCTTCCACACCCTCTGTTTCCACTCTCTCTCCTTCCAACTCTTCACCATCTATCCTCATACATCCCTACATTCCCTTGTTCTATACATACTCCTTCTTCCACCTCTCCTCCCACCCCTTCTCCTTCAACCTCTCCTCCCACCCCTTCTCCTTCCACCTCTCCTCCCACCCCTTCTCCTCCCACCCCTTCTCCTTCCACCTCTCCTCCCACCCCTTGTCCTTGTCCCCGGCTTCCTACTACGATTGGGTTTGCGTTCAAAGGGTAACTTATACGAATTCCTGATGAACGTTGGCTTTAAGTTAAGACGTTGAGGCATTTTCTTCTCATTATCCATCTCATCTCCTGGTGATAAAAGAGGGACAGGTGTTAGTATTTTATGTGTGTGTGTATGTGTGTGTTATTATCGTGTGTGTGTGTATGTATGTGTGTGTGTATGTGTTAGTATCTTATATGTGTGTATGTGTGTATAAGTGTGTGTATGTGTTAGTATCTTATGTGTGTTTATGTGTTAGTTCTTATTGTGTGTGTGTGTGTATTAGTATATTATATGTGTGTATTTGTATGTATGTATGTGTATTTACATATATGTATGTGTGTGTTAATTAATAACTGTATCATTTCAATATGGAAACACAAAAACAAAATTGAAAAATGAATTAAGGGAAGTGCTCTCACTCTCGTATAGCCTAATATTTTCACAGCCCCTCCTCTCTCAACGGTCAACCATTCTACCACCTCTCTCCCCCTCCTCTCTCTCTCTCTCAACACCTACCTTTCGAACACACATTGTCAGTACATCTTGAGTGGTTTTGGTAGCAATGGCATATGTTACACGCCCGTCGCCATACCACCGATTCACCATAACAATTTTGGTCGTATTTTTTCTTCTTGTGTCTTTCCTCTGTAGATGAAAGAGAAATCATTTGTAATTATTGTTTGTTTATGTGTGTGTGTCTGTGTGACTGTGTGAAAGAGAAATAATTTGTAATTATTGTTTGTTTATGTGTGTGTGTGTGACTGTGTGTGAAAGAGAAATCATATGTTAATATTGTGTGTTTGTGTGTTACTTCTAACTTTAGTTTAAAGGAAATGTGTGTGCATATATACAGTATGTGTGTTGTTATCTTGTGTTTATCTAAGAGGAAATCATATGATATTATAAACACACACTCACACACTTAAGAATTACAACTATAACCAACCTTTTACACACACACTTAAGAATTACACCTATAACAGCTTACACACACACACACACACACACACACACACACACACACACATATAGTCTATCTCCGACTCTATCACATAATATAACTTACCTTCTGTACAATTTAGTCCTCTACATCTTATTTTTCCCAAGACACATTTACAGTAGCCACATTTAATATCTCTCCACCAATGATATGCAAGTTCCCCTTGGCCACATTTGGCCCATTTTGGTAACCAGGGAATCTTTGGCAGGGGAGCTGTTGTTGTAGTTTCATCTGCAAAGTTTATGAATCATAAATTATTATTATTATTGTTGGTGTTGTTGAAATAGTAAATGCAGTTGTTTTTGTTGTTGAATTAGTAAATGCAGTTGTTAGTGTTGAAATAGTAAGTGCATGCAGTTGTTTTTGTTATTGCTTTTGTTGAATTAGTAAATGCAGTTATTGTTATTGTTGAAATAGTAAATGCAGTTGTTTTATTGTTGTTGCTTTTGTTGAATGAGTAAATGCAGTTGTTTTTGT